>CAKAOI010047241.1:0-44493 GCA_916701655.1 Sebastiscus albofasciatus
ATAGAGAGAGAGAGAGAGATTATTTTATCCTTACCATATTTACACCTAGTGTTAATATGAGTCTCCAGTGTCCACATTGAGATCTGATTGAGATCCGATCGCTCTGTCTGAAAGGGCTGAGAGGTAGTCTCCGAAGGCACTGCAGCCGGGCACTGATGGTGGGACGGCGCATAATGCGCGGACACATCGGCCTCGAAACACCGCCGTTTAGGGGGAGAGGGCCCGCAAATGTGACTTTGAGGAAGTTGCTTTGTGTTAAGACAAAATCAAGTCCAGCTTATTTTGTTAAATAGAGAAGAGTGAAACATTTCTATCCTCCCCAAAGTACGGTATTAAAAAAAGGTATTATTTTGGTACCTACACTCAGGAATCGTATTGGCATTGGTATTGAAACTACCCTAAAACTACCAGTCCATGACCAGCCTGCTTGTGTCTGCGCTTGTACTCTTGTCACAGTTGTGTTGGCACATTAACAAGTGTGTGTTCATGCAGAGAGAGAGTGTGAGAGTGTGTGTGTCTGGTGTGAATGGCAGTCTCTTAGGTGCCCTGTGTGTTTGTGTATCAGATTAAAGGACCGACGGGAGCCGAGAAACTTCCTCCCTCCCTCTCTCTCTCTCTCTCTCAATCATTTTCTGACTTCCCCCAGGAGATGTTTCACCCCAGGTACACACACATTTACACCCATCAGTGCTTTCTCTCACACACACACACACACTGAGACTCCTCTCGAGGCTGAATGGAGCACAGAGGAGTGACGGTGGTCTGGTTTGTTTTCCCTCAGACGGTCTGTTTATGTGACTGTCTGTCTTATCACTCAATGGCTGTCTTTCATTCAGCTGACTGACACTCAGTGTTCTGTGTGATGGGGGGGTGGGCTGTCTCCTGGGTGATAGATTTTGTCTTTTTATCCCCTGATGGGGAGCCACAGCAACGCCAACTCTACCTGTGTACAGAGCCTCCTGAGGCCGTTGCCAGGTGTTGGCTGTAGCAGGCTGGTCTCGTAGTTATACCTACGAAAAGTAATGCACTTTATTTTGTATACATCCCATGAAATCAATGTGTAATCGTCGTAATCGTGAGCCAGGAAGTGTAAAGAAGAATAAACGTTGTGTAGGGAGGAGTTCGGGGTGGATGAGTGGGTCAAAAATCACCAGACTTTCGCCCAGGAGGCCATGGTTCGTGTCCCGTGTGAAACCACAAGTCAAAATTGATTTTGTTTGTCAGGTATCTTCTGTACTTAAGTAATGACACTTCTGTAGCTATTTTAACCCAAACCACAATCTTCTCCTAAACCTAACAAAGTAGTTTTGTTGCATAAACTTAGCAAAATGTTTCTGTGAAGACAGAAGTTAATTTTGAGAAGACTGTATGCATGTAACGTGCGGACATTGTCACGAGTTGCTGGACATTCAGGTATAATGCACGCAAATGAGGAATAATTTATAACCACGAGGTTATTAGAACACATCTGCAAATGTGACAGCATTTCATTTATTTGTCTTATAGTTTCCTGCTGCACCCATTTTTCTTTTAATCTCTCTCTCTGCTTTACAACTCTTTGTGATGAGCAAACAGAAATCAGCCGGTGTTGAAAGCCACATTTCATTCTTTTGGATTTGAACTGGTCATCCTTTCAGTTCCAGGTAGCGTTAGGTCATTAAAAAGTCTGTTTAAAGTTAAACTGTTTCAGATTTAACTGTGTTAAACCTTGTCATATCAGTAGGATCAGATAACTGTTCTGTGATAGAGCTCTGGTTGTCAGCCCAAACCGAATCAGTCCCACCCTGAACACCAGACGGGTTTGAGCCGAGTCTGGATCTAATTTCTCTCAATTCCCTCAGGCTTGATCATTTTATTTATCTTCCCCAGATTTTAATCAGGTTGGGGCTCATTAAATGCCGCAGCGGTTGCGGGCGGGATAACACACAATCCACATCGGTTCCAGTAGGGTCAGTCCAGATTTCTGGACCCGACATAAGCCATAGTATGAAGGTCGTATAAAAACAATCACAGAGTGAGGAAGAGAAGAGCGAGGATGAAGCATGCGTACTGTTCTTTATCAGACAGACATAGATGACCTGCCAGAGGATTTCCTCATAGATGTGGTGGAGCTGGAGGAGGCTTTATTATTAACATATGGATGTGGTCGGTGTGGGAGGGGAAAGAGACGGTCGAGGAGGGGGATTGGAGGGTGAAATTCAGAGAAAGATAGAAGAGATAGACAGATGAAAGGGAAACAAAGACAGTGAAATACTAAGAATGAGAATTTTGGATATACCAAATATAAAGACATGTGGAAAGATGAGGAGATGAAGTGAGGGAATTAAAGAGGAGGGAAACTGAAACATGGGAGAGACAGATGGGAATATAAAGAGATTAAGAGGTAGTTAAGAAACAAATGCAAACAGAAAAGAAGACAAGTGCAAAGAGAAACAAAGTATGGAAGAGAGCGATGGAAACAATGCATCTCTGTTTTTAGGGTAGTTTATGACGCAGGACAGACGGAAATGACTTTGTTGCAAACAGAGAAGAGATGGAAATACAAAGATTTGTCTACTTCTCTTTGCATTACAGGAAGAACGTGTCAAATAGATTGTGAAGCAAAATAAGATATTAAAAGGAGAAGAGATTCACAGAGATGAAAGAAATGGAAATGATCATTTCCAGGTAGAGAAACACAAATGAAATGTAGATAAAGCAGTAGTGATAGAAGTAATATGTAAAGAAAGATTTGAATCGGGCAGATGGAGGGAGAGAGAGTCGTAAATGATCTCCTCCTCCTTCCTTTCCTTTCCTTCCTGTCTTCTGATCCCACAGCTGAAAGAATCAAAGAACAAATCTGACGTTTATCGTCTGTTTTATTTCCTATTGATCTGCTTTCATCTGTCTGCTGTCTGCCCGGCAAATGACAGAGTGATCCGAGCTCTCCATCACACGACTGAGGACAGACGAAAGAGAAGGGAAAGGAAACAAAGGACAGAGAAAGTTTCCCGGGGGGAAGGAAAGAGAGCAGAAGTGGGAAAAAAGAATACCCTATATGAATGAATGATTTAAAGGAAGATCAGAGACTAAAAGGAAATCAATGACATAAAGCAGCAGTATAAAAAATAAAAATTTAAACAAAGAGCTTCACAAAAAAAAAAGGAAAAAAGGCAGATTACTCAGTGAAAGAAATAAAGCACAGGAGGAAACAATCAGATGACACAGCACAAGGACAAGGAACTAATTCAAAACAGGATGGAGATGAAGAGGAGGTGAATTAATGAAACAGAGTAAACATTGAGTGAACTGTTAAATGTAAAGAGCAAAGGAAATGAAAGGCAGTAGAAAATCAGGATGAAGTAAAACATTAAAGGGATTCTCTGTAAGAATCAGAAATTGCTCGTTAACAGTGACACCTGTGGCTGTTAAGTCAACGACAGTCAGCGTCCTGTTGCTTGTGCTCACAATACGTAGATGCGAGCGAGCATCGGTCGAAACAGTGAGGCGACAGACACGAGACTGAATGTGATTGACAGGCATCATGTTGATTAACGTTGGCGACATTAGCCAGTTAAAACCACAACATCACTATATACACTATTTTCACATGCTTGGCAGTAATGTTAGCTTACCAGATGAAGGCCCCTTCATGAATTGAAGGCCCGGCCGATGTTTATCCATATCATGGTCAGAAGGCACAGCAGAGACACCATAGTTTTGGTCTCCAGTGCTAGAGTCAATAACGTTACTCGCTCCGAAGTAAATCTCCATCACTCCACTCAGCAGCAAGGGAACAAGACACATTCCTGCACAAACTGCAACTTCCACACTTCTACATTCACTTCATATAGAGAGGAGAAGTCCCTCCCCTTCCGTTGGACCCCACGGGACCTTATTTCAGAAAACAATATGTACGGTAGTCAGAGACAGATCATTTTTTTTTTATCTCGTTTGAATTGCACTATGAGTCACACATATGATGTTTGGCAATTTTAAGGATAATTTTGCAAGTCAAGAGTCACATTCCTGTTTTGCAAGATGGGCTTCACTAGATATAACTTTGTATTTTTGTGCTTTCGTGGAGTTTGTGTTGGAGTCTGAGTTGTGGTGGTGGCTGGTCGTTTGTTGGCGTTAGCTGACTCCATTTCTAACAGAACGTTAGTTATGGTTGCACACTGAGCTGAAAATAAAGTAACTCGCGAGCATGCATGACGCCACGTCCTTTGGATTTTCCCAGAAAAAACGGCCCAGATTCTTCTCATTAAAAGCAGCCTACAGGCTGATGGAGGAAAACCAGAAAGTTGCAGATGGTCTCATTTCATAGTTTAGGTTACAACCTGTTCACTCATTAGTAATAAAAAATGATTAAAAAACGTTCATATGCATAAAAACTGACATGCATTCCCTTTAAAGGAACAATGGTACAGTATGAGTTAAAGGTAATGATAAATTCATGATAATTCCTTTAGTACTCTGAAGAGAGATCATCAGCGTGGTCCAGCTGTGCTCCAGTTATCAGTTTTCCTGCCAAAATATTCAAACTGGAGTTTTAACCAACCAGTGACTATATTAAGAAAAAGTTTCCCACCATGCTTACCACATCATTTCTCATCGTGTCCTGTTGCTGGGCACCAAGCAGAGATTTAATAAATCATCCATGTTGGAAAGCTGTCATGCTGGGAGGAGATTAGAGAAGCAGAGATTATAGACTGGAGGTTTTTTTCCTGCAGCTTTAATTAAACAGTCTGATAGCTCAGTGCCAACAGTCCAGGGCTGATTTTACACCCCTGACCTTGGAAACCTGTGGCTCGACCATCATCGTGATCCACTCTGATAGAGATCACGGGTGAGACCTGGATCCCACTTTATTCTGCTTAGTGTCAAAGGCCAATGTCGTTTCGTTTCAAACTCTTTCTGGCACAGAAGTCTTGACTGTAACATACAAAACCGCAGCAGGTTGCTGTTTGCATTCTGCTTTGGTCGTGGGAAGCTTTTGTTTGGCCGTAGAGTAAATGAAATCAACTTTGCAGCACACAAGACAGTGTGTGGAGTTCCATGCTGTCGGCCATGTCGACCACAGACTGTAAACGTGTATGCTTTCAATGACGTTATGAGTCAAAAGACCACAGTGAAGTGGTGATTGAAAACGTCCATCTGCTGTGCCCTGCACTAGTGGTAGTGACTGGAGGTAATACATTAAAGTAGTCTTTTCCATGTAAAAACAAAATTAAAGTGACGACTGTATTGTTAAAAAAAATAGTTAAATTAACATAGGTAGTAAATGAAAAACAAAATGCGACCATGAACCGCAACTATTACTTGTTTCCCTGGAAATATAATAACGGGTCATGTTATAGGCGTAAACCAAATAGGCTGATATGTACGAATTATACGCAGCACTACAGAAATACAGAAAGTCCTTTACGTCCTACCGCGTGGATGAAATTCTCAGAGTCGACAGGGATGCAAAACTTAGCAGCACAACGGCAACTTACCTTTTTGCACACCTAATTCATCCGGCTGTTGTCATACACCGTTAGTAGCTATAACTATGAAAAGTAATGCACTTTAATTTGTATATATCCCACGAAATCAATTCATATTTAGTCAACGTAATCATAAACCTGGAAGTATATAGAGCAACAAACGCCGCGTAGGGAGGAGGCTTTAAATGCCGCAAAATACTTAACACCTAAAGTATTGTAAAATAGACACTTAAGTGACTATAACAGCAGGCTAAAGTTTAAAGTGTTAATGTAAAGTAGAAAGTAAATGAAAAAGCCAATGTGAAGTAAACTAACAGATAAAGTGAAGACTATTAGATTAAGAAAGGGTTAGGGTGACTCGATGTGAAGGAGATGTAACGTTGCAAATTATCATGCTGATATAAAGTAAAACTAAGTCTGCTTAAGTAAGCTGCAACAAGAATAAATGTTGGAAAAATAAAAGGGATACGTTAGAGTAGACATTAAAAAAGATTATTCAACTAAGTTCAAACCATTGAATCAAAGCACATTGTGTTACGGTTATCGGTCCGGTTGTGTTGTATTGTGTTCAGACTAATCTTTGTTTAAACCAGCAGGACTCTGTCTGCAGGTCTGTGGAGGACACACCCCAAATAATAAGATTACACACCAGCATACAATATACTATACACACACGCACACTATGCCCACATGACGGAGGAAATGTGCCACGTGCATCTGATTTTTGATGAATAAATTCCTGTTCGTTAAGGAAATGCCATTTCAACAATGATCCCTGTGTGTGCGTGTCATTCCATTATTTAATTAGCTGTAAATATAGCTGTGTATGGGGCGCGTCATGTGGTCTGCATGTATGGAAACCATATGCACAATGGGACAAGTTGGCAGTCTGTCGAACTGTAATACAGTGGAACAATATATACAGATCTGTAGCTAATGGATTTTGGGCCCAGGCTGGAAAACGTTTGTATGTGTGTGTTTATGTCTCTGTTCTAAGTAGCAGATACAGTCAAATGTAGAATGAGAATTTTCCATGTCCACGCTTTTGAGTTTTAGTCATGTGGTAATGGTTCCCGCTTTTTGTGTGTGGACTTTTTGTGTTTGTTTTCTTATTATTATTGATACATACATCAATAGATCTCAGCCCGCCATGTCGCAGGATATGTAAAAGTGCTAAGTCAAAGGCAACTTGACTTGAGGAAGATGTTTTTCCGAAAGGCTTCCTCAGTTCCTCTCAGCTTTTCAGGGAAAAATCTTCATCAAGTCCAATTACCTTGAAAGGCCAAAGGTCTTCAATAAATCTGCAGCAAGTCCTGCTACACTTGTACAATTTTTCCATCACCCGTCTCCCTATTTCCATTACTAGGGTTGAGATTTGATAGCATTTTACCAAACCCAAGTTCTTTCAAATCAATTGATATGATATGCATAAAGGTATGCGTGATTACAAACACCAGCAAGGAGCCCATCTACCAGAAAACAGCCAAAAGTTTCACTAAAGCGAATGTTAATTAGCTACAGATAATGTATTTTATCTGTCATGTTGATCACATAGACTGAAGTGGACTTAGTCACCGTGACGTCACCCATTGGTTTGTGGACTACGATTTTGATGCCTCGAGTTTGGCATTTTGGAACCAGAAGTGACATGAGAGGGTGGAGCTAAGTACAACCAAACGCTGAATAAGACATTTTTAGGTGACCAAAATGTTTTAGTTGTAAACAGTGCGAAAACAGGGACCGGACAACGGCGTGGTAGCGACCTGTCAATCACAAGGTAGCCACGCTCTTAAGCATACCCTGCTTTATGGTCGATTTGACTCTAAATGTGACCATAATTTACTAAATGAACATCATGCTGTATTGAAGAGGACTTGCAACTAGCAATTGAGACCATAAAGTCATGTTAACAATGTTTACTGAGGTAATAAACTAAGTGAGAAGAGGGGGTCATTTTCTTACAGACTTCTATACAATCGGATATACAATCTTATTTTTGCAACCAGAGGAGTCGCCCCCTGCTGACTATTAGAAAGAATGCATGTTTAAGGTACTTCCTCATTGGCTTCACTTTTCAGACGCGGAGGTTGCTTCATGTGGCGGTCAGTGCCACTTTCACTGAAGAAAGGTTTCCTGCATTGCTTTTTGCTAATAAAAAAAGAGTCAGAAGAGATGAAAGGTTTGTTATCAGATTTTTATTTTCAACCCAGAACCAGATCCAAAATTAAACCAGTTATCGTAACCCAACCCTGCGGTCTGGTAATGTAATTTCAAGACGAGATTAGGTTTGTAAAATTTAGCCTGTGTTTTTCGCGTGTACGTTGATGAGGAAAATAAAAAGTAAAATAAACGTACACGCGTTTATTTTAATTTTTAATAAAAAGTCTGACGACATGTGTTTAGAATCGGGGGCTCCTGAACTGATGATTTGAATCATTGACGTTTTTATTTTGTTTATATAAATACAAGTATGTTAATTGTGTGTGTGTGTGTGTGTGTGTGTGTGTGTGTGTGTGTGTGTGTGTGTGTGTGTGTGTGTGTGTGTGTGTGTGTGTGTGTGTGAGAGAGAGAGAGACTCTGGCCTACATGACTGATCACCACCACCAGTTCACTTTCTCCAAAATCAACACGTCTGTCTCTGCACGTTGTGCGTGTGCGTTTGTTGCTTCCGCCTCACAAACAATGGCCGATTTATGCGATTACACATATTTACTCTGTAATCAGCATGTGTGTGTGCGTGTATGTGTGTGTGTGTATTAGAGAGAGAGTGCGGCGGCCTCGCGACGCCAAGCCGAGGATATTTATCTTGTTGCAGTGAATTCCCAGAGTTCTCCTCATTTTTTTCCCTCTTTCTCTCCCTCCTTCACTCACCTCTCTCTCTTTCTCCCTCTCTCTTTTCCTCCCCTCTGTCCTTCAAAGGAGACCATTGAGAGAAAAGCAAACAGGCATGGCGGGGGCAACACATACACACACTCCAACACACACACACACTCACACACACTCTGCTGCCAAGGGTGTGTTTGTGGGTACAATTTATTTAGTGTGTTTTTTGGAGTTTGAGAGCAGTGTGTGTGTGCGTATGTGTGCATGTGTGTGCGTGTGTGTTCATGATTATGAAAGTGTGCGTTGTGTGTGTGTGTGCATGTATGTTTAAGTAAGTGTGTGTGGATTTCATATTACAAAGCCGCCAGTGTGTTTGATCAGATTAGCGATCTAAGAGAAGGTGAACTGCAGGCTATGTTGTCATTGTGTTAGCATCACAATAGCGTTAGCATTGACCTCATTTACTTTATATTAGCATTGTTAGCTTACGATTAGCTTTCGGTCCTTCAGTTGTAAGTATATGGAATTCTGACTCGGCTTGCCAACGCTCCTTAGCTCCAAATTAGTGTCGTTTTCACTGGGACCACAACCAAAACCATCACCTCAGACCTGGCTCTCTCTCTGTGTATGTGTGTGTGTGTGTTGGCTTCTCAAGTCTCTCTGGTCTGGACTGCATCAAGTGTGTGGTTCAATGTTGGACCGTAGGGACACCATGTGTGTGTACAGGTTGTGTGTAGGTGAGCATAGGGAATGCGTATGTGTTTCAGCCCGTGTGTGTACCATTCTGGGAAATATATCTTCTTCTCTTTCTCTTTTTTCTTTATTTTAAGCAGCTTCTCTTAATTCAGAATAAAAAAGTTATGGAAAGCCATGATGTCTTTGCAGCAGCAGCAATGCATTATGGGCCATCTAAGCAGGCTGGTTTTGTAGCTATAGCTATGAAAAGTAATGCACTGTAATTTGTGTATATCCCACAAAATCAATTTGTGTATATCCCACAAAATCAATTTGTGTGTAATCCACGTAATCGTGAACCAGGAAGTATAAAGAGTGACAAACGCTGCGTAGGGAGGAGGTTGGTGTGGGCGGGTGGGTCAAAAAACATCAGACTTTCGCCCAGGAGACCGCTGTTTGTATCCCATGTGAAACCAGAAGTCAATGTTGATTTATTTTTCACATAACTTCCGTACAAGTATCACATTGTTGCCTAAACCCAACAAAGTTGTTTCTAGACGGAACTTTATTTTGAAGTCTGTATGCATGTAACGAGCAGAAATTGACACATTTCGCGGGACTATCATAGGAAAATGCACAAAAAATAAGGAATAACTTTTGGTAAGATATCATACGATCATGGATGTATAATGTATAACGCGCTGAGACCGATTTGCGAGTCATAAGCAGGAGGACGGAGGAGACGAGGACGCACAAAATAGAGAAATGAGAAGACTCACAAGGTGAAAACCAGCCACACGTTGTCACGGCTGGCTCACTTGCCCGGCTCTGCAGCCGCAGAGATGTGTGTCGTGCATGCGTCTGTGTGATTGTGTGTGTGTGTGGTACTAATTTGTAGTCAGGATCTCTCTGTGTTTTGTCTGCCGAGATTAGACTGCCTTGTTTTGGTCTCTGTCCGCAAGCAGACAATGCACGATTTACACACACACACACACACACACACACACACACACACAGAGCAAACAACAACCTGACTCTCACTGCCCTAGTCTGTCGTATTTTATCATAAAGCAATGACTAATAAAAAGAACTTCAGCTACATGTGTAAACAGAGCATAACTAATGTTTGGCATTTAGCTGTGTCATTCTAACCAGGGTTTGGAGATTACATTCATAGATCACTGCCATAACAAGAAACCACAACAACCATGGAGGGATATCCTGTTGTATCTCTGCTGGGATCTGGTCTCAGCGTGTCATCTTGAAAGATGTCTCAATCATGGATGTGTTTTTACATTGGAGTTGGTTGAAAGCCCGGTTCGACACATACTGTTGTGCGTCGGTTTCCAATGCCGAGGGTCGCTGCACAATCGTCGCTGCACAATCGTCGCACAATTCGACCTGCAGTCGGAGCTCCGGCAGGCGGTGGAGTGCTCCGCGCCCAGCACCAGTGGCTCCTCCTCCTTTGGTTAGGAGCAGAGCTTCACCTCGCTGCTCCACTGGTCCTACCACTGTTGTCCACAGGGGCCGCCAAAATCAACACAAAAATCAAAATCAAAGAATGTCAACAAAATCATGTTTGTCACTTCAGACATTGTTTTATCTTAAAAGTGGAATAATGCAGAGCCTGAGAACTTCTTTACAGAAATATGTAACAGATGTTCTCTAGTCATTATAAGGGGACTAGGCAGGTAAATACATTATTTTAATAGGCTAGGATTTGATTAACAAAATCCTCCTTGCTTTTGTGGCTTCTTCTCTGATCATTGACTTTTCAAACAGGTCAGCATTTGACTAGATTATAAAGATTAACTGCAGCCTATCAGCAGCCAGCAAAGGACCGTAGCTTCCTCATAATGACCAGAAATCATGTCTCAAACCACAAGCTTCGGCTAATTTTACAGGAGGTTATTACTGACAGGAAGTTGTTAGTCATTTCTCCCACCATTGTTTCCTCGTGCAGCCGCAAACAACAACAACGCACTGATGATAAACTAAGGCCACACCTCCAGAGAAGCCCTCCGCCAAAGGCTGCTAATCTGTGCTTTAAAGCATAATTCAATTTACTAATTAATTTAGTTTATGTTTATGAAACTGTACAGATGTTATATTTTATACAGTTAAATATCAGTTCTCCTGACCTGCTCCTCTGTAAACATGCAGCTGGCTGCAGAGTTAGTGAAAGTAACTCTGAGTTCGGAGATGAACCCGTCATTTAGCTTTAGGGAAAACATCCCTGAGGCTCTTGTTGTGCGTCACATTGAATTTAAAGTCAAATGTAAATAATATCAGAGACAGAACAGCCAGAATAAATCAGATCCCCGGAGCAGAACGCCGGCTGGACACACAGCTGGACTCACATCTGGCTCTGCATGAGTGTGTGTGTGTGTGTGTGTGTGTGTGTGTGTGTGTGTGTGTGTGTGTGTGTGCGTGTGTATTTGTCTTACACACATGTTCATCTTTACAAATGTGCATCAAAATGTGTGTGTATTCATGCAAACAACCTGCCGTGTGTGTGTGTGTTTGTGCACCATATGCGTGTGCACGTGTGCAGCCTGGGAGGTTAGTGTCAACTGTTAATGACAGGCCACGGTGTGTGCGTGTGCGTGTGTGTGTGTGTGTGTGTGTGTGTGTGTGTGTGTGTGTGTGTGTGTGTGTGTAATGAGTAGAGAGAAAGGTTCTGTGTGATTATAGGCCTCCTCGTAGGACCAGAGAGACTAAATATGGCTTCAGACTAAACACTGTCCCCACACACACACACTTATATGCTCACACACACATGCTCACACACCACACCACAGACCACATACACATTGGCAACATACAGCACATATGAAGAGAAAAGTCTGAAAATAACTTGGAGATATTTTTATGATCAGACAGGACAGGAGTTATCTTCACCCTGTGTGTTTCTGTGTCCTGTTAGTGTGTGTGGAAATAAATCTGACAAACAACATCAAGTCCTTTGATGAGTTGTGGCATGTAGTTCCTCTTGTTTGTTTTTGTAATTCCAGCATGCATGATTACAATTGGATATGAAGTGTTTGACTCCAGACTGCTGTGTCTTTTTCAAGAAAATAATGGTTCATATTTCAACTTTTTTGCTTACATTATAGTTTAATGTTGCAGATGATTCCAACCTTGAAAATGTTTGTATTTTGTGGATAACAGAACTTCTGTTTTCCCTCAATTAGGGCTGCAACTAACGATCATTTTCATTGTCGATTAATCTGCCGATTGTTTTCTCAATTAATCGATTAGTTGTTTGGTCTATAAAATGTCAGAAAATGATGACAAATGTGGATCAGTGTTTCCAAAAGCCCAAGATAACATCCTAAAATGTCTTGTTTTGTTGACAGTTTACTGTCATAGAGGATTAAAGAAACCAGAAAATATTCACTTTTAAGAAGCTGCAATCAGAGAATTTTTACTTTTTTTTTCTTTAAAAAATTACTCACACCAATTAATCAATTATCAAAATAGTTGGCGATTAATTTAATATTTTACAACTAATCGATTAATAGATTAATTGTTGCATCTCTACTCACAATACACTTTCACTTTAACGTCAGCAGAAAAGATACCAGAAGTGTCCTTAAGCGAGACATTTAACCTCTCCCACTCCCCGGGTGCTTCACAGCAGCCCACTGCTCTTAATACATAGGTTGGGTTAAAGGCAGAGGTCAAATTTCATATATGTACCTGTATGTATATGACAAAGAAACAATAGAATAATGACAATAAATAATAATAATAATAATAATATTGTTGTTATAAATATATATATATATATATATGTGTGTGTGTGTTTCTCTCAAAATGTAATTGACAATGCAGAAGAAGTATATTATATTGCATATTTGAATAAACGCTGGTTCAATGGTAATCGGGCAGCTGGCAGCAGCTTTTTGTGGCTTGTTCTGTGATCATTGGCTTTTCAAAGCATTTGACAAGATTTCAAAGACCCAACAGCAAAACAGCAAGAGTGCTTCCTCATAATGACCAGAAACCATCTTTGTTCTTTATGTCTCAAACCACAAACATCTGTTGATTTTACAAGAAGTCTTTACATTACTTATTATGCTCCTTTCGCCCGCCATCAATTCCTCATGCAGCAGCAAACAACAAGTCTCTAGCTGCTAAATTTGGACAATGTGCTGCTTTTCTTTGTCTTGCGTGATAGTAAACTAAATATCTTTTGTCAGATTTTTTTAAAAAAGAAAATAAATTTGGTGACATCACTTCAGGCTTCAGGAAATTTGTATTAATTGTTCTCTATTTCCTGACATTTTATAAACCAATAGATTCCTCAAGGAAATATTTTACAGATGAGTCGCTAAGGAAAAGACAGACCTTGCGTTCCCACACACCTTGAATACATCCATATTTGTCAACCGTGAGACCTCAAAAATAGGGAGGATTTTGAAGCCAGCAAAATGTAGTTTCAGAGACTTTGTTTCCTGCATCCTGGTGACTTTTAAAATAATAAAAAAAAATAATTAGTAATGCAACACATTTTTTTATATTAAATTGGCCTACTTTTGATTTCACTTTTAATCCTCAGGAAAGAAAGAAAACAATAATTTGCCCCTCTGGCATGAACTTGTGTGAATCTCTGGCATAGATTAATATTCACATTGTGCCTGAAACAGGTTGAGATGACGAAAAGGAAATAAAGGGGTGAAAATCTGCCATAAATTAGGAAAAATACGGGAAAATTGTGACCCCGGGTGAGGGCAATGAAAAACAGGGGTCTCCCGAGAAAGTCGTGAGGTTGGCAAATATGAAAACGTCTTGGATGGAGGACTGGGTGTCAGTTATGTAAACTGCTGTCGTTTATGTAAACTGACTACTAGCACAACTTTGAAAGGAAAATATTAAATTGCACACCATTTCAATGGTCAGCATTCAGAGATCAAAAAGATTTGCATCTTGTCTTACAATTAGCTTATGGAGACTTGTGGAGACATCAAAGCTGCTCTGCTCATTCACGTCAGCATCAGATATAGGTGTCTCTCTGCATGCTTTGATACGTTTTAAAATTAGGGCTGTCAATCGTTTGAAATATTTAATCGTGATTAATCGCATGATTGTCTATAGTTAATCGCAAATTAATCAATTTTTTTTTCTGTTCAAAATGTACCTTAAAGGCAGATTTTTCAAGTATTTAATACTCTTATCAACATGGGAGTGAGCAAATATGCTTTATGCAAATGTATGTAGTCATTCATTTTCATTCACATATCTTGAGGTCAGAGGTCAAGGGACCCCTTTGAATATGACCATGTCAGTTTTTCCTCGCCAAAATTTAGCGTTGTTTGGAGTGTTCTTCACGTTCGGTTTTCTAGTTTCATATGATGCCAGTATCTTCACTCCAGCTTTAAAACTGAGCCACTACAAGCAACAAATCATAAGTTGCGTTAATGTATTAAATAAAGTAGTGGCGTTAAAACAAATTTGCATTAACGCGTTATTATCACATTGACTTTGACAGCCCTATTTAATATATTTGATTAAATCAGTTCATTTTAGAGAGCAGAGTACGCAGTGAGTTTACACCCAAGTAGCTGAGAGTCAGTATGTGAGAAAATGTGTGTGTGGCAGGCGTGTCAGTGTATTTTTTTGCACCATTGAACTCTTCGACGGGCCAACAGAGTTCATATATATTTTGGCTTTTGAGGAAGGTTTAAAGCAAACACACACACACACACACACTCCGCACTCGCAGCTGTTCTGGTGAAATGGGCCCTTGGGTTAAGTCACATCACATGCTATTAATACGCGCTCGCTAACAGTGTGTGTCGTGTGTGTGCACGCAAAGTCTCTTTGGGAGGCTGTCCGAGTGTGTTTGTGTCAGGACTGATCAAGTGTGTGTGTATGTGTGTGTGTTTGTGCTTCAGCCTGAATTGATTTAAGTGCTTTAGGGCGTGATTGTGTGTGGTGTCAGTGTATCTGTTTGAACTTTGACCCTGACCACACTTCCAAACAGCTGTATCAGCCCTCTTTATGAGGTGTGTATGTGTGCGCCTGCTTGTGTTTGTGCGTGTGTGTGTTTCAGAGACCTATATCCTCCTTCTCCACCTCTAAGTTTCCTTTCACCTGGCCTGACCTCCACATGCAGGCGATGTGATGTCACATCCAGATGTTTCCATCTGTTCTAGTGTAGTTCGATGACAGAAAATGTTTCAGTGATGTTAAACATTGAGATTCTTTCACAAATTACTTTTCACACTTTTTCTTGACTGCCTTTACTGTCAGTATCATATTCTACTTTTCAGCGCAGTATTCTAAACAGAGAAAGTCATGCAATTTGATAAATCCTTTGAGAATATTTGAGGAATGTACCAGATTGTATTTTGCAACTTTAACGAAGTTATTTCATAATAGTTAGCCAAACTGGAGGGTAAAGGAACATAATCAATAAAATACTACAAACTCAATTGAATTTTGTGAATTTTACAAAAAAAAAAAAGAAATCCTCAAAGGTTCTGTCTGTGCACTAAATTATGTGTTAGCTGATGAGTCACAAGCAGTCGACAACCTCCGGTTCTGAAAAGTGAAGCCAATGCTGAAGTGCTTTAAACTTGCATTCTCTCTAATAGCCAGCAGGGGGCGACTCCTCTGGTTGCAAAAAGAAGTCTGATTGTATAGAAGTCTATGAGAAAATGAGCCTACTTCTCACTTGATTTATTCCCTCAGTAAACATTGTAAACATGAGTTCATGGTCTCAATCGCTAGTTTCAAGTCTTCTTCAGTACAGCATGATGTTCATTTAGTAAATTATGGTCCCATTTAGAGTCAAATAGACCATAAAGCAGGGTATGCTTTAGGGTGTGGCTACCTTGTGATTGACAGGTTGCTACCACGGCATTGTCCGGTCTGGGAGTTGTCTGTGTTTTCGCCTTAGGACTTTAACCCTTTCACAGTGTGTTAATTATAACATTTCGGTCACCAAAAATGTCTTATTCCGCATTTGGTTGTACTTCGCTCCACCCTCTCGTGTCACTTCGATGGCCAAAGTGCCCACTTCGAGGCTTCAAAACGTCAGTCCACAAACCAATGGGTGACGTCACGGTGACTTTGTCCACTTCTTATATACAGTCTATGTATGGCCACAGGGTGGCCCCTCTTAGTTGATTAGTCAACTAATTTCTTCAGTCAATTAATGATTTTTAATGTTTTTTTTTTTGTGTTATTTCACTCCTAGTGTCATCTCTTTTTTTCTTATTTTGAGTTCTTCAGTGTAATGCGGTCACAGTTTCAAATGTGAGCTGGGAAGAAAGATTCAGTCACAAGTGCGACAAAGAGCGACACAGTTGAGACTAACTGTGCTGCCAGGTGTGGACTGTGATCTGCCTCAAGTGTATATGTAGACACAATCTGGATATTTCTGGACACAAGATACTCCGTCTGATTGGGGCCAAATTCTTCAGTCCAGCCTCCACCCAGAACCCCCTCTCTCCTCCATCCAGCTGGACCGACCAAACCCCCTCATTATTTCAGTCCTGGGTGGGCCTGGACTCAACCAGCGAGTGTGTGTGCGTGTGTGTGTGTTTTAGGTCATCTCTGAACCTGTCAAGGTCAGCTCCCACAGCCCGGGGCTACCGGTGGCCTGAGACTCCTGGCTGGGTGTTAATCCCAGGTTGGGTGTCACTGCGGTGGGTCATGCTCTGTAATTTAGTCCCCTGCTCCATCTGGGGCCTCCAGGCCCTCAGGACCACCCAGCACACTGCAGCAACCGCCTACCTCACTGTGAGTGTGTGTGTGTGTGTGTGTGTGTGTGTGTTAGAGAAACAGAGAGGGTGTGTGGATCTCAGGGTTTTGCAAAGTGTTTTTTTTGTCTGCGTGTGAGTGCTAAAGCATGTAGGCAGGAAAGGCTTAAAGCGTGTGTGCGTGATTATGTCACAAGGAAGTTTGTGTGTATTTGCATGTGTGTGTTTTGAGGTTGTGTTTGGGCATTGGGGAGGATTGTGTGTAGGACTTTAAACAGTATTTTTTTCAGCAACTATTTTGCTGTTTTTAAAAATGTTAAAATAATGACAAATGCCCCTTCCAAGTGACCAAAGCGTGTACAAATGTAAAATACTCACCTGCAAATATTTCGCATCCAAAATATTCTACCAACAGCGATACAAATTTGCGTCAGTTGCAACACTTTTTCAATAAAAAGGTTTGTATAAATTCGGCATCAGTTGACCCAGAGCAGCGTCTGACAGTCTGACTGAGGTAAATTGTTGTATAACTGTAACTACTGAAAGCTATTTTAGTTTCCTAGCAAAATTCTCTGTGTGTCCAACCAACAGCCAAAAAAACTAAAAGCGTTTAATTGAACCTCTTAAAATCCAGTTTTCTCCTTGTAGTTCCTCGTATTCTACACTGCCCTGTCTGACGGAGCCATATTTATTATTTATCAACCTGTCCCAGCTCTTAATTTCAGCTATTGCTCTTTGGAAACTTGAGAATCTCCACTAGTACTTAGACTATAGTTCTTTGGCTTTAAACAAACTTAGGCTGCAGAGCATGAGTCTGACTGATCCACTGGTGAGTCCGAGAGGTTGAAGACATTTTAAAATGTAAAATGTTATAGTTATATGAAAATAAAATGATTGTACTTTACAAATAAGAAATCAAAACTGACTTGAATAGTTAAAACTATCCTAAATTCATATTCTCCTGATAGACTTATTGATTAATCCAGTAATTGTTCCTGCATGTTTCCCCGTTCTGTTTGTGTTTGTTGCTGATTGGGGGCTCTGTGTGAATGGCCATATCTTTGTGTGTGTTGTGCGGTGTGCAGAGGTTCCATCCAGTGGTGTGTTGTGTTTTCATCTGCCCATATTTCAGACTTTGACAACTAAAAAAGAGACATATTCATCATGGATCGAGGGAGGGGGAGTCTGGAGAGCGATGGAGTGTGTGTGTGAGGGGGTGGGTCTCTCACACACGTCCTATCAGCGGAGAATAAAGCTCTTTGTTCGTGATCGTGTGAACGTGCGTGTCAAAGAAAAGCAGAAGGCCTCCTTCTCGCAGCCTCGCCGTCCCAGAGAAAACACAAGAGTTAAGCCGGCTCTTTGACGGAGAGGGACAGCCTCATAAATCACGCCGCCGTGTTTTAGCAGCCGTCCGTACCGCTGAACGACGGCCTGTTAAAGCATCTCTGACAGCCTTGATTGGGGAGGCGGTTTGAAAAAAGGAGGCTTTGACTTTATTTTTCTTACCAAAGAAACCCCAGACACCTTCTCACTTGTTCTTTTACATTCAAGGCATTTAGCTCACACTCACACTCATCTAGATCACCTAGTGAAACAGTAGAATAAGCATCAACTTCTTGATCTGCAACATCCATCATTCTTGATCAAAGAACCTCTGGAATTTGATCGCTGTTCCCGATAGGGATTATCAGTGAATTTTGATGACGTGTTCTTGGCCTATACCCACTGTTCCCTCAACCTGCCTCATTCTTCTATCTGTTATTTCCTTCATCTCCCAGAAAATGCTGCATTAAGAAAACCTCACCTGCAAGGCAGCTTTACTTCAATAGAGAGGCAATGTAAATATGCTACGCTCAGAGCTAGTGGCGTCGAATAAAAGTGAGAGAAACTGCTTATGGTGGGTGGAGGGGTCCAACAAACACAGGACTTTCAACCAGGAGACCGGTGTTGGTGTTGTTGAGTTATTTTGAAGTTATGTTAGTGACGTTTGTGACGTGTTTTTTCCATACTACTGTTGCATTATTTCTGTGTGGATTTTACTTAGTTTACATATTTATTTTAAACTGAACAATGATGTTTTTCCTAACCTAAGTTTGTTGTTTGTTGCTGCCGTTACCACAGTTTTGTTGCGTGGTGTAAAAATAAAACATGAAAAGGCTAAAATACGTTCCCGTTACATCAGGTTGATTTAACTGTCCGCATTTGGTGAGCTGTCTTTTGGAGGTATGACAACTATATTTAACATCTAAGTAGGACCAGAGACAATACGATGTGTGTTTAACTGTTTCAGGAATCAGTTTTGTAATGATCTAAATTAGCTTTTAGTAATTGATTATTAATTGCTTTGAGCAGAATGAAGCAGGATCAAGTGTAGATATGATGAGGAGGTCGTGGTTATCAGGTTGGCGCTTTCCAGAGCTTTCCACAGCAGATGATGAACCATCAGCTGTTGGATGAGGTTGGGTTGCCAGATCCTATCACCTAATCCCCCACTTCTCCTCTTCCTCAACACTCCACTGAGAATTGAGTTAACAACCTCTTTTTTTCGAACTCTTTTACTGTCTCCATCTTATTCTTTATAAGATAGTCGTCTCCAACTATCTTCTCTACCTGCCTTTTCTCTCCATTTCGTCTCACAAACTGTTCTGTCTCCTCCCCTCTCGTCCCGTCTTATCAGCGAGAGTGTAGACAGACAGTGTTATCAGTAGTGTGTGTGTGTGCTTGTTTTGACCACAGACAATAGTGGTTACTGTCTGTCTGTCTGCCTGTCTGCCTATCTGTCTATCTGTCTATCAGACACTGGGAGCAGAGATGCTGATCACTCCATCACCCGTCAGCCAGATCGCTCTGTCTCCACCGTCCGCCTCTGTCTCCACCGTCCGCCTCTGTCTCCACCGTCTGCCTCTGTCTCTTTCTCTTTCTCTTTCTGTTCACTTCAGTTTGCTTCACTGGCATGAAATGCATCAGGTTAAATGCTCCGCTGCAACAGCCTCTTTAATACTACTTTTACTGTAGTGCTGCTATTGAACAAATTCCCAAACAAGTGAGGAATCCTTGTTAGAGAAAGGTTGGTGAATTTCCGTGCCCGTTAACCTTTTAAAATGTGTCATAAACATGCAGTACTACACCTACCTTATAATATGTAAACTGCTCACTGAATGGAGTTCCAATCATTAGCTGAGTCTGTTAGTTGCTTTCATTTAGATTCTACTGAAGCAAACTCTACCGATTTTACAAATCAAAGTGTTTACATGTATTGAATACTACTGCGTATGTGAAAAAAGTAAAGTTGTGTAGCCCCTTTTGTGTCTCCAGAGATGTCACTTGAGTCAGCGTCATTTGGGGTTGAAGACTACAAGTTTGAAATGAAAACATTTTAAGAGTGTGGAGTTAGAAAGCTTAGCAGACACCCGCAGCCCACTCCTCATCTCTGCTGCAGGCTAACAGCTTGAGGCCACATCAGCTTCTACTAGCATAACACACACAAATCTACGTCCGAACTGTCGGTGGTCGAGTTGTATTGTGGGTGATATATTCGCCAGGATTTGACACTGAAGAAGAATACTATGGATCTACAAAGAGAATCGGATACAGCGTTGGGGACGGGGCCGTGTTCAGTCCTATGAAAGTTGCTCAGTGGTGCAAGATATCAAATTTAGCACCATTAAATTCAGATGACTGAACAGACAAACACCGGGATGAAAAGGCACAGATGTGTTTTTGGTGAATAACGGAGCACTTTGAATGTTTGGCATCTCTGTTCTCTGTGTCTGTGTAGTCTGATAGTGTTAGCTAGTGTCTGACAATTTGTAGTGTTTAGGTTAACTCCCTGAAACCCTTCATACGCCCCTGCAGTGTTTTGGTGTGTTTGTGTGTGTCTGTGCATGTGTGTATTGAGTGTGTGCGTGCAGGTGTTTGGCAGCAGACATCAGGATGTACAACAGCTGAAAGGAACTTAAACAAGACACATATTTCGATATTTGGGCCTCACCACTCGAGAGTCTTTGCACGCATCCATGTGTGAGTGTGTGTTACTAAGTGAAACAGTGAATCCGCTACAGCGCTTCTGTTACTGAGGAAGTGTGTACCTGTGTAAAGTGAAAGCACATTTATTATTGTGAGAATGTGTGTGTCTGGAAGGGATGCGTGTCTCCGTTATTGAGTAATAGTGTGTGTGTAAGACTTCCAGAGTGTGTGTTTGGGCCTGTGTATGTAACTGTATCCGTGTGTGCGTGTGTGCGTGTGTGTGTGTGTGTAGTAGTCATCCTACACCAGGAAATGGGCTCTGTGATTCCAGCCGTCGTTAAACTGAGATTCTAATTGGCTCTTTAATTAAGACACGGAAACACTGAGCCTGAACACACACACACACACACACACACACACAGCCATATATAGCGCATTAATTTGACCCCAACCTGAGCCTTTCTACTGTTTTCTTTACTTCTTTCACTGCTCCTTTTCCTTCTCTCTTCCTCTCCGTTACTGCAGACCTCTCTCATTCCATGTCCTTCCCTCTCTTTTCCTCTTTCTCTCTCTGTTTGCATCTGTCCTACTTCACTGTCACTCCGCAGCTCCTCATAATCACTTGATTTCCCTTTCCTGTCTTCTTCATGTCTTTCTTCTTTATCTCTCTCTTTTTTTCACTCCCTCCCCTCTTTTCCTCTTCCCGCTCGTCCCGTCATCCTCCGGGGAGCGAGGGATGTGTCCTGCCACGTCGCTTTCTGCCAAACAGACTGCTGTCATTTTCCACTGACACAGATATATATATATGTGTGTGTGTGTGTGTGTGTGTGTGTGTGTGTGTGTGTATACATCTGTATGTTGTGTGCGTATATGCATGTGTTTTCATATGGCTCTGTGTGTGTTTGTGTGTGCGGCTTGGAGCTCATCCATGCTGCTTGCTGTGGCTAACTGAGCAGGAAACATCTAATCTGTCGGCTCTGTGGAGCACACACACACACACACACACACACACACACACACACACACACACACACACTCTGGCACCGAGCACTTTTACTACTTTACTACTGCTACTTACTACTTTACTTTCACTTGACAGGAGCTCATTAATGTTTTTGGCTGCACTGACTTCTCCACTGATATCTAAGCTGCTTTCACTATGAACACAGTTTCAATATGTCATCTACACAAGTGCTTTCTTGCAGATCACGAACAGCCAAATCACTCAAACCGTTGCTCAAACACAGCGTTGAGTGATGCATTACAAGCTGCGCCAAGGTGAAATGGTATACACTTGCTGTTTCATAAGGAGGCATGGTCTAATGCATTTATATTTTCTTTTGCTAACATTGAACAGCCTTATTTAGCATTACAGAAATGAGTTAGCTAGGGGCTAACGTTAAGGCTGGACTATAAGGTCACCAGACCGACGGTTCAGCACCAACAGAGAGAAGAGATATCTGTGTTGCTGAGACAGAGACAGGTCTCAAACAAAGTTAATTTTCTCCTGATCTGGCTGTCTGAAAAATGTTATTTTAGTGTCAGAAAGTTCAGAAGATATGTGGCTTGTGAAAAATGGGTCTAATATTTACTTTTGTGACTATGGGGCGAAAGAATTGGTCATAATCTGTGTTCTCCCATTGGAGTCAATGGATTCGGGACATGCCACTAGTCTCCTAAAGGGACGGGGCAGTGGCGAAACCCATGTGACACAGATACAGGAAATGAGTGCGGCGTCTCCTTTCTGAACCATCTGTAGCTTTTCAAAGCCATCTGAGCAGCTGCACAAGCCATAGTTGCGCTATTCTGCCAGGTTTTATAGCCAAAGATTTACAATTTTGAAACATGCCTCCAAATATTGTGACCTCCGCTTTGCGTGTTCAGTAGTCTGGCATTGATGGAAGATGGAAATTATGATGGTGTCAATTTCACTGTACAGACAAAGGGATAATTTTGCAGTTATGTAATTCTACTCTCCAGTCCTGCTAGTATTTAGGTAAGAAATCACATCAGAAATATCAGAGAGAATGAGTTAGAAAACGAATACTATAACTATTGACATTTTGAGGTTGTAGATTAGATCCTAGTTAGTTGCTTTGTATGGTGATGCTTTACGTGATGTATTCCACCCTCCATTCGCGCCATGAAAAAAGCCCTTTGTGTAGGCCTGTCACGACTTTTGTTGGCCAATATATTGTCCCAGAAATAATTGTGATAAACGATATTATTGTAATTTTAAGACCATTTTATGCCACTGATGTAATGATTATATAATACCATAATAATGCAAGTACACCCTTTCAAAGAGCAATGAACATTTAATAATTCTTAAAAAATAATTTTAACATTCAGACATTGGAATTGGAATGAGAGTTTTTTTAATTATTCGAAACAAATAAAACATAAATAAAATAAAACCACTCAGCCAAAACAATAAATAAAATGGACTCAAGAATGTGCAATGTCTGCGCAATGCCCACGTCTTATAATGGTAGGGAAAACCCTGCTGTTTATTCTGGCATCATGTTGGCTATATCGAGGTCAGTAACGTGATAATCGTAACAGACCTAGCTGTGTGTTGTGGGCTTGTTGCTGCAAGTACAAGTGAGAAAATGACATACAATTTATTAAGTCTGGTTTGAGTAATAAATCCAAAAGTTTGAAGGCTTATCAGACTTTAAATTACTGCACAGCGATATATAAAACTGTGACAAAGCATTTCACAACTCTGGAATCTCCTCTAGACAGTCACGAGGTAAACAGTAGAACAAAGACCTTTATGTTTCAAAGTAATTTACTAGGAAGATTTTTTCGCTGGAAGACCTTGTTTTTGCCGTAGCCGTCTGCATCATTGCCCCTGCTGTGCGGAGGCTGCATTTTTGATGCAGTGCTATTATCAGTACAAAGCACAGGACTTTGACATTGGAGACGGGGTCCTGCACCTTGTTTGTAGTGAGGTTTAGGCCACTGAATGGTGATGATTGGTTAAGGTTTTGGTTAAATATTCTTAACCAAGTGCTTTGAGCTGCATACAGATAACCATAAAGAGTTTAATCATGCTTTAGCAGCAACAAGTAGATTTTGTAGGGCAACTACTGTATGTTACAACAGATGCGTGAAAAAGGTTTCCTGATTATGTTGACAAAAAAATGTAATCCATGTAGCATTATGTTTCTTTTAAAACATATTTTCTGTATCAAATTTGTAGTAAATAAACACAATTGATGGTTGATTTCCAAGATTGTAGTCTGGAAAACATTGAGCCAATTCAATGCAGTTTCAAGTGGACCAATCATTGTGTCAGGAGTCAAACATACTGAGATCCTGGGTGGTACTTGTTACCACAATCTTGTTATTAACTTTTATTTATTGCCACTTTGATGCTCTTTGATGAGATGTTATTGCAATAATTTGTGCCATGTGAGAAACAAATGTGAACACACAGCAACAAACTCTCACCTCAAACTTTTTTTTTTTTTTTTAATATTCAGCTTTTCCTGCTTTCTGATTGGTTCTTCTACAAGCTCCTACAAGCAACCCAACCTCATTCACTCCACCAGCTAAAATTACTTCAAATTCAACCACAGCCACATAGTTTGCATATGTGTGTGTTTGTGTTCTCAGTCATGCATTTCCATAGATAAGGGTGCCCGTGATTTTTGTTTGTGTTTTTCAGTACATTTCTTGTGGCTTTGGTGCACGTGTGTGTGTGTGCATACCTTGGTGCATTTGTGCATGAATATACAAACATGACTGTTTGTGTATGTGTACGTGTGTGGCTTGTAACTCCAGGAATAAAGTCAAATGTTGGCCGTCATTAGAAGCTGTTGGTCTCTGTGTTTGGGATGGTGTGTAGGATGGATGGAAAGAATATTTTCATCCTCAATATTTCATCACACTATGACAAAGTTCTGTCAGTTGAGACTTGGTGACATCACACTGTGTCGAGTAGAGTCCTGACTTTATTGCTGACAGGTCAGGAGGTCGCGACCCCAGCAGCTTCTACTGCAGGTTGTTTAAGGTCGCCAGCAGTTCAGCTGCTGGTGAACTGCTGTTAGCACGAGTTAGCAACCCATGTGCAAACTTTGGCTCACAAACGTGTGCATGATCTTATACCACTGGTCCGTGTGTGTGTGTGTGTGTGTGTGTGTGTGTGTGTGTGTGTGTGTTTGTATCAGCCCATGTGCAAGCCTGAGTTCACATATTGTGCATGTTCTTATATCACTAGTCTCTGTGTGTGTGTGTGTGTCCAGGCTAAATGTGTCTTTGTGTTCTCTCAGCTGGCATCAATCAGAGTGTGTGTGGAGCTGAGCTGCTGCCAACAATGGAGCCCTTCACTGGACCTGGAGCCTTTTATCAATACACACACACACACACACACACACACTTTCAGAGACCCCGCGGGGAGGGTGGTTGGGGTCGTGTGTGTGTGTGTACGTCTTGAGGGCGATGAAGTTGGTATGTGTGTGTGTCGCATGGTAGAAATTGTGTATGAAGATATCAAGAATTCATGTACGTGGAGTTCTGGATTTTATGTGCCTGTTTCAGGTAGTATTTCTATCTTTGTGAGGACCAGTTTATAGACCTTGAGAGTCACATTTTGGTAATATGGCTGGGGATTGTTTGAAAAACTTCAATAGTGGTGTCAATATGATACATGATTTTAGTACTGATACCAAAATGATGCTGTTTTTCCAATCTCTTTGGAAAAATCAAATATTTCTGTTTTTTTTTTTTTATTTAAAAATGTGCTAAAATGCTCACTGCATCTATGTTAAAATACTTTGTTTTATTTACTTGCCCCCTGAAAAGTAGTATAAAGTTAGCAGAGCTTCCTGATTTTGATCAAGAAGTATGTGATGAAAACTTGAAGCGATCAAGCCAATAATCTGAGCATTCAGTACAAACTTTCAATACTCAATGCCATGGCCACAGTTTGGTCCATACTTAAAAATGAATGATACACTGCCCTATTTGGTCCTCACTTTTTTGAAAGGCTGAGGATAAAGACTTTGTTGGGCGCTTTCACAAGCCAACACCGAAATCTGGTGCGGTTCATTTGGGCAGTTGAGAACACAGTAATTAAACTCTGGTGCGGACCAAAACAACCGGTCCAAGACCGCTTGCAAGAGGTGGTCTCGGACTGTTTCCAAGTGAACCCTAGTGCGGTTCGATTGCAGTGAGAACATAATCCGACTAAGTTGCAGGAAGTGAACCAAAACGCAGACATTTGTTGAGATGGACAGAGGTAAATGACTGGTTAACTTGGTTGACTGGTTGGAATGGTAACATGAGTGGGAGAGGACTGTTGATGTTTGCTTGACATCTGGGCCGAAGGGAACATACAGAATATGCTAAATGAAGTCCACAAAAATAGTGACATTTTTAAAGTCATTTGAGATAAACTGGAGGAGGAGGGATTTGTGCGCACAGTAGATCAGTGACGCGTCAAAGTGGCAGCTCTCGAGATGAAAAATATATATTCAAGCCTTCGTACATGCCCCTCAGTAATTTTTTTTATTTGTTCCGCTTTAATTTATTTATTTTTTTCTTAAAGATGATTTTTTGAGGGCTTTTATTGCCTTTATTAGAGCAGCTGGAGAGTGACAGAAGGGAGAGAGAGGGGATGACACACACAAAGGGCCACAGGTTAGAATCAAACCCGCTGCCAAGGACTCAGCCTACATGATGCACGCGCTCTACCAGGTGAGCTAGAGTTCAGTCACCCTGCTCCGTTTTAATTTGTGCAAATAGAAAACAAACCAAAAGTATCAATCTCAAAAGGCACAAGATTATATTTAATCTTATTAGTATCGTATAGTGGTTAGACATGTATTGTGGTGGTGAAGGTTAGATTTAGGGGCTAAGGGATGTATTAATGCAAAGTTTATTTATATAATTCATACACATCAACAATTCAAAGTGCTTATAAGTAAGCAGGTAAAAAAAATCATTGAAAAATGAATAAAACAATTAAAAGAACACATGAAAATGAGAGATTAAAAAGGAAGAGTGCATTAGATCAAGTCCTCACAAGTCTAGAAGTCGAAAATGCTGTTATTTGTAAGGATTACGTGTTCATTGATTAGTGTGTGTGTATGTGTGTGTGTGTGTTTCTTACTTGCAAGGTGAGAGTGACACGGCACCGATAGTTGACCTCAGCCATGACTGAGAGCTGGGGACTTTTTGAGGTTACCACGGAAACAAGGGGAAGTGAATTGGGATTTTAGCTCTGACTGTTTACATATTTGCGTGCAAGTCTTAGAGGAGGAGGCACTCATTCTCATGTACCTATACTGTATGTTTGTAGTTTAGTGTTACACAAATCAAAACGGCTTACTTTGGCAATTGCTGCTTAACCCCGACACACACACACACACACACACATACGCACGCACGCACTTCACTTAAGAGTCTTCCATCTTTGTTTTTTCAGTATCAAATGGCGAGCGTTGAATCCATTTGTCAAACAAACCGCTGGCGTACGTTGGCGCTCAGGCCTGCAGATCACTCATTTATCTGAACACACACTCGTCCATTAGTCCCAGATCTGCTTTCACCTCTTCTTTTTCTCTCTGTCCGTTCATCTCTCCTCCTCCTCCTTCTTCATCTCCCGTTTCCCTCCTCCTCTTCGTCCGGCTTGTCCTTTCTTGTTGTCCTCGTCACCATCCGTCTCGCTCTGTCATCACTCATCCCCACTCCTCTGTTCTTGTAATGATGGAGGGATGGAGGGATTGACCCCTGGCTGGAGGTCAGAGTTCACCTGGTCCCACCACACCTCATTTGTGCATTCACTCGCTCTCTGTTAAACAGTTCTGAGCTGTGTACTTAAGTGAAACCCAGAAGAACTTAAGCTCCACTTGTGCTGCGTTTTCCTCGTTTTCATTTCAAAGCCAGTATTCAGTTTCTGTTTGCTCTTCTCCATGTTTCCAAACTCTACAGTTTTTGGAAAAACATGCGATAGGAGCATGAAAATGCTGCAGAAGCCAACCGAACATAAGGGGAAGTCATCAAAGCTCGCGGAGGCTTTCAGAGCCAACGTATAGTGAGCAGTTTAATCGAACTTTCCTGTGTTTTGTCCTTTTAGTTTAGCTGTTTTTTTCAGTTAAAAAAAAAGGCAAATCTGTAATTAAACAGCCTGAAAATGGGATTGCTAGTGCTCTATCAAGAGAATGATCTTGGTCTAATCTGTTTAATCTTCAAACTACAGAAATCAAAACCGAGTATATGACTGGACCGTGTATGGTCAGCCTCTGAATTTGCAGCTAAATTGTTACACAAACAGTCAGTGGTCATGTCTATAATGTTAAATCCAGCGGTACATGTCCACCAGGTCCTGCGAGGACACTAGGGGATGTGCTACTCTACTCAACTGGCCGTTCAAGCGGTGACGTACCCTATCGTGGATTGCACCTGATTGATCCCTGGTTTTCTGCTCGCCATTTCAAACAGGTCTGCTCATAAACTTTCTGTTATTCCTTCAAAACAATCCACCAAAATCTACTTCTGAAAACATTTGCCAGGCTGTGCCACTGCTGAATCTCGTTTCATTTTAGATCTAGATCGCCTAGTTTGACAGCTTGGTGCAAGATTCGTAAACTGGAAGCATCATGCTGGACGGGCTCATTTGCATGAAGTTTAGATTTTTCAACTTCATGCAAATACAGACCCTCTCCAACTCATCGCAACATTCCCACCATGCACTTGGCAACTGCTTCTTTTGCTTTCAATGGGAAATTAATGGAAACATTGAGATGCCATCCGTCACTGGATCTGGTGGAAATGTGCCCATAGAGGAGCACTTGCGCGGCAAATGAGGAACTCTAACACTCAGCCGACCAATCGTTTCCTTTAAAGGATGATTCACATTTATTATAACTTGTGTTGTATTTCCATAACACATGCATAACCCAATATCTCCTAGTATATTTTAGTCAATGTAGAAATTAAGTGTTTGAGTAATTTAAGTAAGTAAGTAAGTACTGGCACTTACTTTTTTCCACTTCAAGCACTGTATAATACTCACCAAGTTAATTGCTCATGGCAACAAAAAAAAAATCAAGAGTCAAAAAAACACAGGCTGTTACATTTATAGTCCAAACTGCCCATTGTAAAGATCCAGAGACAGACTGACTTTCTATTTAATCTTTGACCAATTTATGAAAGCTGTGCGCACACAGTTTTCTTATCCATCCATCCATCCATCCATTTTCTTCCGCTTATCCGGGGCCGGGTCACGGGGGCAGCAGGCTTAGCAGGGAATTCCAGACGTTCCTCTCGCCAGCAACGTTTTCCAGCTCTTCTTGGAGTTTTCCTATGTAATGAGATAATATTTCCTTCATCTCAGGTGTGGTAATTTACATGTGGTACATCTTTTGATTCTGGCTCCATTGGTAACCTGCCAGAGATCCTGACACTCTCTCCACACACATTACTTTAACTGTTAATCCCACAGTGTGAAGACAGAACTTTGAGTTGTGAGGTCTTGATGTAACAGCAGTGAATACCGTGTTGGATTTTAGTCTCCGATGACCGCATGTTTAAAAAAACAACATGTTTTGATGAAGTTGTTCAGGTTGAATTTAGACTAATGTAAATGAGAGTAAATCAGCCACCTGACAGACTAGACTATGACAGTAATGAAGGAGCTGTGGAATTGATGCTCATAAAAATGTTTACACAGGTTGTGCAGTCGACACTCTGAGTCTTCTGGGATAAACGGTGTGTCGTAGACGCCCAGACTTTCAGAGAACCAAGAGATGATTCATGATTTGTCAGATGCTGCACTTTCCAATACAATCATTTATTGTGTTTGTAATATATTTAATGATAATTGCCTTATTCTTATGTAATGAGGGGACAATTGCAACGTTTCTTTGAGTCTGTAATCAGTGAAATGGCCTCGAGGGAATACTCTATAGAATACCCACTCTGCGTCTATGCAGCGCATTTAAGTGCGCTGCTTCTTCTAAACTTTGATACTCCTGGTTGAGAACACCTGTTTCATCTTGTTAGTTAATGTCTGAGAACCGAGGGCTACAAGAGCAGAAAACAGCTGTCATCCTTTCTTCTGCAAATGCACGGGGACTTCCCCAGGCTTTAAAAACACCATGAGTTAACGTCTTTACTTCCCTTATATGAACAAGATAGTAAGTGTCAGCCCTTTTATTCAGTTATTCTTCACCTGGAATGGAGATTGTTTTGTCAACTTTTGTTACCAAGGTCATTTTAAGAAGCACTGACTACGGTGGTGATCAGTGTGATTTTTAGGAGAGACGTTCACTGACTCCTCCCTCCTCCCTCCTCCAGGTGATGGCGCTGGCAGAGGCTGCAGAGGAGAATCGGGCGCTGCTGGAGGAGGCATTTGTCCGTCTGCGGAGCGCCACACACCTGCTGGTGCTGCTGCTGTCGCTGTGGCAGGGCCTGACCCACGACCAGACGGCCATCCTGGAGGCCACGCTGCTGCCGCTGCTGCAGGACACGCCACAGCTGGTACACACACACACACACACATAGGAGGCCATTAAAATGTCAGTGTCTGTCTATCCATCTGCAGCCAGCTCAGTAAACACAGCCGTGGCTTAAACACACACTCTGAAAACTTTTAAAATACATTAAGTACTTCTGGTCCCTGAGGAATACACACACCTCACAACACACACACACACACACACATTCACAATCACACACTCACTCTCCGCCACTCAACACTCACCTGTCAGCTCTGCGCTAAGAGTGTGTTCTGTGGTACCTGTTTATGATTTAAGCATTAAAGCTGTATGTTAGTGTGTGTGTGTGTGTGTGTGTGTGTGTGTGTTTGTGTGTGTTAGTGTGTGTGGGTATGTGTGTTTGTGTGGGTGGGGGTGTGGATGTATGTGTGTGTTTGAACAGACAGTGCACCACAAATACACACAAGAGGTCAAGGTCACAATAGGCGTCAGTGTGAATGGATGACATATTGCTCTTTAATCAGCCTCTGAGTCATACTGTGAGCTGTGTGTGTGTGTGTGTGTGTGTGTGTGTGCGTGTGTGTGTGCGTGTGTGTATTTGTGTATGTGTGTGTGTGTGTTTGTGTGTGTGTTTGCTGCAGAGGACCGTAGAGGCACCGTATAAACAGCCGTGTTGACAGAGCTCCTCCATTTGCTGCTGTCAGACCACGAAAGATTTCTCACCCCATAGAGACTCTGAGAGTGTGTACCTGTGTGTGTGTGTGTGTGTGTGTGTGTGTGTGTGTGTATGTGTGTGTGTGAGTGAGAGAGGTTTTCCATAGCCCTGATCAATCCCCTCAACCTCTCATTACCACTAAGTCTATTTCTAGCCTCACACACACTTACAAACATCTGTGTCTTCATAAACAACAGTACATAAAATATATTTTACAGCACACACACACACACACACACACACACACACACACACACACACACAGACTGTAGACAGGAATAGGTTCAGAGGGTCAGTTGATGAGCCTCCGGGGACTGTGTATGTAAGTGTGTGTGCGTGTGTGTTATTTTAAATGGGATTAAGTGAATTTGCAGTAATCAGGGTCACGTCCACAACATTAAAACAAACAGGTGCACCGATGAGCTATTTACAGAACACACAACACTCTCTCCAATACAGTGCCATGGCTACATGCTGAGAGAGATGGTGACGCAGTTTTTTTTTTTTTACCTATCAGCTCAATTTTTTCTTTTATTTTTATTTTTAAAGGACAATTGTGGTTTATTATAATTTTGAGCTTTTGTAGTTTTGGCTATTATTCATGATTAAATACTCCCCAAAACAAAATCATTGGTAATAAAGGAAAAGTTTGTTTTTTTACAAGCTAACAGAAGAAAAAAAATTAAAGTAAAATGATAATAAAAAAAATGATGAAGGCATAACATTAACTCTCAACTTCCCAGTGGAGCTACAATCCAATTTTCACTTCACTTTAAGTGAATACTTGTGGTGTTAGAAAGGAAGCGGCCCCATCACACTCTTCATCCCTTTCCTGTGACCACTCAGGTGAGGTCATTCCAGGTGAATGCAGTTCCTACTCTCAGAGAGTGTCCTTTGAGTGGGATAAATCTCAGGAATGCCATGGACAAGAATAAAGCCACAGAAGGAGGAAAAGCTGGATTAAGGGAGGAGAGAGAAGGGTTAAAGGGAGGAGGAGGAGGAGCAGGAGGAGGAGGAGGAGGAAGGCAGAGAGAGGAGAGATAGAAGAGGAGGAGTAAAGAATTTAGTTTGATGCTTCATCAAAAGTCAAACTCTGTATTCTAACATTCATCCTGCACTGTATCTGCCACTCCTACTGCCCCTTAGGGGTGTAACTATATGAATCAATGATCAACGATCCAATATCATTGATGCAAAGTGAAAACATTGATACGTCTTTAAGGCACGCCTTTATTTTGAAATTCCCATGGCACGTTTGTGTCAATATTTCCGTCCAAGCAGAACTTCTTCCTATTGTCCTATTGAAACAAACTTTTTTTTATTGCAATTTCACATTTAAAAAACAGAGCGCTGCTTTCACTTCCATATTGGGCTACAATCCAACTGTCAAAAAGTCTACGTACAACTTCTATGTTGTTAAAGGGACAAAACACCAAAAGCAAAGAGTCCATAAAGCGCTCGCTGCCGCTCCCAAAGCTTAATATTCCTGTGAGCTCATGATATCAGTCGTAGGTGGTCTAGAAGGGCGTATCAGAGCTTCTGTCATCTGGATTGCCACAGCTGGACAGTAAGAGAACACTGTTGAGAGAGATTGTAGCATTCAAACTATAAAAGTGAGTGGACAAATGTAAGGGAGACATGTCCTCCTTGTCCCCCGTTGAATTGGGGTTATAGGTAAATCAGGAAATCCTGTGACTGCAAAGAAAATGTACTCTGCAGTAATGATCCCCATTTTACACTCCCCTTTCTCTACATCTACATCCCAGTAGTCAAAAGACACTCATCTGTGCTGCATGAAACATTGAAATATGTAACAGAACACCAAATGACCTAAGACCCATATGTCATCTGTCACATTAGCCTAGATTATGTGATTATCCAGCTGAGGTACAAAGCGCAAAGAACTTTAAAAAATTTCAAAAATGTCCGGCTGCCAATCAGAAAACAAGGTGAGGTTTTCTTCCTTCCCAGAAACATGATTCAGACGGGAGGGATATTCCTCTGACAGCAGCTGTGTACGCCCAGGACTCTTTTTCTGAAGTAAATGGACAGAAATGTTTGGAATAAGAAGGTCAGAAAGGAGAGTAGAAGCTCTTCCTGTCTGCCCTAAAAGAGGTGGTTGAGGGAGGGAAGAGGAGGAAGAGAAGAAGAAGGAGGAGTGCCAGAGGAAATGCGTCTGTATGGTATCTAACGAAACGTCTCATTTAGTTGCAGCCAACCAGAACACCTCCTGCTCCTCTTCTTGCATTCCTCCTGCTTCTTTCGTTCTCCTCTCTCCTCTCACTCTCTCCTTCATCAGCCTTCTTGTCTATTTCTGCTCTATCTCTGTCTTACCTGGTCGTTCCTTACCCTCTTGCTCTTTCCTTCTCTTCCTCACCTCTGCTTCTCCTCCTGCTGCATCCTTTTTTTCCTGTCTCTCATCTGCCTTATCTTTTGCTTTACATTTGTTGCTTCTCTGCATTTCTCTCATCTTTGTTTCTCTTTAACTGTCCATCCTTCTCTCTTTGTCTCATCAACCCCTTAACACTCCGATGCTGTTGGGACCTCTAGGATAATCACAGCCTCATGAAACTTTACAGTCACAAACTAGAGACCTAGAGCATTCAGAGGATGTGTGGCTTTCCTAGGTGTATTGTCAATAAGGAGGTTTCTGAGCAGTTTCCAGAACAGAAGCGCTCGCTATCTAATCACCAAAAAATGCAATATTTGCAGAAATCTCCAAATGTCAAAAGTTTTTAAATCCAAATCACAGCATGGCTCTTCTTATGGTGTTCCTCAAGGTCTTGGTGTCTTAATGTGGTATTTTGGAGGGATTAGTGGTAAAAAAAAAAGGTTAAATTTAACACTAAATCAGATGGTATCAACCCAAAAATTGCTGCAACAATTTATGAGACATACGTGAGCATGGGAATGGCCATCACAAACTTATATCATCATGTTCTACGCTCTTATACACAATTTATTTTGATTGATTAATTAATTTATTAATTAAGATTTATTTCCTATTAATGACGAGAACATCTTGACACACAGTGCTGAACTGCAAATTAATCCTCAGGTTCCCAGCTTTCAGATGATGTACATCACTTCTATGTGGCACGTACTGTTGACTTTTTATCTATCCCTGAACACCCTCTGTCCCCCATCCCTACCCCTCTAAAAAAGAAGGCAGAATGGTAAAGGGTTTTAAATCTCTCCTTCTTGCTGTCTCTTTTACCTCCCTGTATCCTTCCTCCTCTTTTCCCCTCTTTTTTCTGTACCTCCCTCCCTTATTCCTTGTCTCCTTCTCTCTCCCTCTTTTGTCTCTTTTTCCATCTGTCAGTCAGCTCTTGAACAGAGTTGCTGACGCTGTCTGTCTGCCTGCTATTCTTGCATGACCCCCACATTCTCCCGCCCTCTGTTTACTTTACCAGAATCCATCACACAGCCGTACAGCCTGCCTCGCACTGGCTTCCTGCGCTCTTCACCAAAAATGTCTATATAGTACCTGAAAATGTTTCTTTAGGCTTGTGCCACCGCAAAACTATTTACAGCGCAAGAACATTTTTAGAATAAGTTCTTTGCAGCACGGAGTCGAATGGTTCTCTGAGCCTCATGCTGATATAAAGAACCATTGAAGAGAGTATGAAATGTTTCCAATCAGCAGAATTGAAGGATATTTTTTCAGAGCCATATAGGGTCATTTATGTGTTTTACCAGGTGTTGCTTTTATATGAAACATATCACAGAGATTTTTGTATCAGTTTTGTTCCATATGACTGGTACCCCCTGACTTTACAAGAACTTCCTCTCAACCCAGCCCAGTATCCCAAAGAGTAATGTCCATATTGGATGATTCCACCCCTAAAGCCACGTTCAGACTGACTGTGGCTGTGCATGAAAAAATGCAGCCCAATCATTCATCTGAATGGGGCCAGTCATGTCGTGCAGCAGGGGTGGGAAAAAAAAGAAAATGCAAGGTCGTCTGCAATGCCACATCCGGCGAGGCGATGCGGTGGATAATCAAATGCATGCAAGCGCACATATCTGTACTTGCCATGTACAAATACTGTGGTTTCTGCAAACCAGGGATACGTTGAATGTCAACATTTTTGCATTCGGTCAGAGCAAGTGACGTAGTATAAATAGCGAAAGAGACACGCCGGAGGGGAGGTGGATGGGTGCAACAAACACAAGGCTTTCATCCAGGAGACCGCTGTTCTTGTTCCGCGCATCACGTTACAATCTGTTGTTCGTTCGTGTCCCATGTTCACAACGTTCAGTATCATTTTCACTGTACAAATGTAGTAGTTTTAAACCCAACCATGTAGCTCTTTCCTAAACCTAACTATAGTGGTTTTGTTGCGTTGTTACGGTTGTTACATTACGTTGTTATGTTGTTACATTATTTTTTTAACACAAACCTTAACCAATTAGTTTTGTTGCCTAAGCCTAACCAATCATTTCACAGCGTTAACGTTAAATGCCAACTTTTTTTCTGGCGACTGGGTTGAGAATATAACACTACACCACATATTAATAACATAATTAAAGAATCTTCATTCCATAATATGTCATCCTGTATCAACTGTTTAATAGAAATGAAACACGATTCCTTGAAATAACTTAATAATGGAATTTCTAAGAAAATACCATTTGAACATTTATTTTCATCCAGATAATTGGTAACATGTTGCACAAGGCAAACTAGATGTTGTAAATGTTAGTAATATGGAATGATGAGGTTATTAAATTTGTTCATATTTTGAATTAAACTCACCCCACACTGCTCTTAAATCTCCCTACATACTGTTGCTCTCCATTCAAATCACCGGTTTCTTTATACCATATTAGGGCTTGTGATAGTCAGTAAGCAAGCATTTACAGTAATTGGTGGTATTTAAAGTTGATTACACCCAGAAGTCGGACAGTGAAAGAAAGTGCAACTGTTGCATGCTGAACCATGCCAAATCCAGCTTTTCGGATATTCAGAAAAAAGGAATAGACTGATTTGGTCAAGGGAAGTGATTGTGTGGAGGATTTGTGTCCCCTGGAGACTGACTGTACAACATTGTTCTCACAGAATCATAACTCTGGTTTCTCAAATGACTTCCCCAGTCATGATGAGGATGTCTGAACTGAGGGATTGCTGTCTGAACCTTTACCCGTCTCTTTGGGAGTCCTCCATGGTTGTGTGCTGGGCCCGGGAACATTTTATCCACGGCCTTCCAGTAATGTTGCAATCACACCTGGGATTTCCCCCATGTCCAACCTAATATTCCTGATGCAGTTCGGAGACTGTTGAAGGACAAAAGACTTATGAGACTTAACAAGAGAAAAAAATGCATTTTAACCATCTATGTACGTGACAACAGTGAGACAAGGAAGCTACTCAGCTAGATCATTAAAGCTGCTGTCACATTATAAGAAATTAGCTCCTCACTCACCGCGAGGTAGGGCGCAGAGCCTTGTAGAGGAAGCAGGTAAACTATGTCACCAAAAAGAGCGCAAAGAGCGCCATTTACTGTTTCTAGGCAACAACAACAGTTGCAGCTGTTCTCAATGGTTGCGCTTTGAAAGTTCAGCAGTAGCCAAGGTCAAATCTGAAATACATTGAACTTTGAGCGCAGCACTCTGTGTCAATTTTGAGTGATGCACCACGTCAAGGGTAGCGCTTTCCCCACGGCACAGCCAGCGCAGAGCGATTTTCCCGCTGATAATGTGTGGGTGGCTTTACAGAGAGTAATAGCCACCAGTTCTCTTTTATATGTTTACAACTCAACTCCAGAGAAAATTCAATTTCCAGATCTCTGCAGATCATAATCTTTAAAAGTAACCATAACAACAGAGCATAGATTCAGTATGTCAAGGTCCATCATACCAAATGCATCTTGCGGTGTGTTTCAATAATAATTTGCCATGATCTCATTCGCTTAACCTCAGCTCTTGATATTATCACTGTACGTCACACAAGAGGCTACTTAAAATGTACCGATGGTGGAACAGTACAACTCAACTTGGAGTTTTTACTATACATTAACTTTGATTTGTTAGTCCACCATTATACCAACCCCATGATACTGAACCAGCAACCAGAATTGTCTGTTGTGCTGGTTTTTCATACAGTTCAGAGTATACTGTAAGGTAAAAAATGAACAATAATAAAAGTAAATAAGAAATAGAAAGAAATAGAGAGATAAATTAAGTAAACTTTAATTTTGTGTTGATTTTGGTTGCCCTCGTGTCGTAAAGATCTGCATCTGCCAGAGTCCCTTTAGAAAAGCTCTCATTTTACTGCAGCAGAGTCTGACAGTCTGCCCCGCTCAGTCCTGGATCTGGTTCTCCCGTGCCTCCCTTTCCTCCCATCAATACGGCCTGGGCCTCCAGCAGCGTGGTGCCTGTGTTGGCTCCCAGGAGGTGGACGGTGAGCTACAGATTCTACAGCCGCAGACGAACCCAGCTTCCCCCCGACTGCCAGCACACGCAGTGGAGCTTCCCACAGAAAGTCAATATACAGGACATCTTGGACCATGTAGAAGATCCTCCCGACCACAAGCATGTCTTTGGCTGGTCCCATCTGGATCAGCGGGGTGTAGCTCTCTACCTCCCGTCGGAGCTCTGACTGCAGATCGAAAGCGGCAGCGAAGCCGGATCTGGGTCTGTCTACAGCAGGCTGGTCGCTGCCGGAGACCCCTGCTGGAGTCTGAGCTAAAGGAGTTTCTTGCATGTCGTAAATCGTTTCGTCTGATTTGACAGGGAATGGGACCCAGGAAGAAGAATAACTATATAGAAATAACCAATATTCTCACTGATGCTCTTGTTTGCTTTAGGTCATATAGAGGCATCAGTATTAAATTGAGACTGTTCCATATCCCCTTAAATGTTCCTCACAGTAATTGAAGATAAAAGCTACAGTTTGCTTTAAAATATATCCGTGTTGTGTTTACAGCCTGTTCCGCTTTAGTAACAGATTTAAAATGTATTATTGTCTAGTGTCTAAAATGTAGTCAGTGTTGTCAATATTCACAAAACAAAAGTTTTTGCTCTTTGAACAGGTGGTAAAACTTGACAAAGCAGTCCCTCTGCTCTTCAAACTTCACTCTCAAAATGTCTCTTCAAACAGTGAAGAACAATCAAACCTCTCTTCTGAATCAATGCTGAACATTCACTTAAAAAATACTTCACTTAAAATAATATGGCATGTGCATTAACCCAGAGTCTTCACTCTTTAAAATAAGTGGAACATGTTCACTAACACAAACCGCTTTAGTCTTCAAAGGTTAGCGAATAATACAATCCCTCTCTTGTTTCTGGGTACAGGAAACAAAACTTCTCTCCAATTTTGGCATTAGTGGGAACTTTGTCTTAATTTATCGCTCTGGCCTCGGTCCAAAACCCGCTCCGCCTTTCTCCGCTTCCTTTCTTCTCGTTCGGGAGGATGAATGTCTAGAGTTTGAGTCTAAAGACATTTAATTTTCCTCCTCAGCATGTGGAACGTATGTGTCAGTATGTGCGCGTCCATGAGCGCGCCAAGTTTCCACAGAAACCTGCAGTTATGTTGTTCCAAGTATTTGATAACCTGGTGAGGTATTGTGGTAAGAGTAGGTCACCCACCTCCCATCACTCCTCCTCTTCCTCCTCCTACTCCTCCTCTCTCATTTTCTCCCCTTACAGACTATTTTTTTCCCCCCACTGTCTTCTCCGTCCTCCGTCCTTATCTCTGCTCTTCCTTCGTCTCTCTGTCTTTTTTTTTCCTGTCTTTAATATCTGCCTTCCTCTCTATCATCATCTCATCTCCTTGACCTTCTACAACCCTCTCTCTCTCTCTCTCTCTCTCCCTGTCTCTGTCTGTGTCTCTCTGTCATCATCATTACAGGGTTGATTACCTGTCATTATGGCTCATTAGGGGCCTATCAGTATGGCGGCAGGCAGGGGGGAGGAGGGGTTGCTGGGTAAGCGAAGAGGGGAGAGTGGGAGGCTACCTGTCAACACACCCTCACACACACCCAACACACACACACACACACACACTAGACTCAGACTCACCCATCTGAAGTCATCCATTCAGACTGGTTATGGGTGCAGTACAAGATAGGTAGGTGTGTGTGTGTGTGAGAGAGAGAGAGAGATCAGAGATGTCCAGACCAGATATCTTGGCTGGAGACGACAGAATGGGAGAGAGAGTGACAAAAGACATGTTTCTCTCCTCCTCTCTGCCTTTTATTACCGCTCTGTGCGAGTGTGTGTGTGTGTGTTCCTCCCTTTCGATTTTACGTGTTTTATTATTTCGTTGCTCTTTCATAAATGTCAAGAACGTCGTTAAAGCTTAAAGATTTAAGGTCAATGATTGTTCATTAAATCTTTTCTGCCTCCTCTTCATCTCCTCTTCATCATCATTATCCTCCCTTTTCCTCCTTTCTTTTCCTATTCCTCTTCCTACTCCTTTTCTCCCTTTCGGGCACCTTCTCTTTATCCTTAGGCCATAAGGTGAACGAAGAGAAAGTTGCCTGAAAGTGATTTTCGTTTCACAACCTGGCCACTACTTTCTAAATGCGTTTTTGCGTAGACAATACCTTTACATATGCTGTGTTAAAAGTTCTCCATAAAATATCTTACATTTTTTTTTGTCACGATCCATAAATGTTAATAAATGCGAATTAAAACAAAAAAGAAATCTTATGAAGCTGATTTTGCTTGTAACTTCATTTATATTCATCTTATCAACACAAACTGTCTCCCAAACTGACATGTACACATTAACCTAAACATCTGAGACAAGTATTGGTGCATTTGTTTACACAAGTGTGAATTTAGATCATGAAATATGGCGAATTTGTAGAAAATACACTTCAACTTCAGAGACTAGAACCAAGCAAAATTAAACATACACATGGTACATTTTGCAAAACACCCTCAGAGACCCACAACAGACCAGGTTTTGTCTTTTTTATGGGGGTACAGGGGGTATTTAAGGGGAGATAGCAGGTCAACAGTAGATCACCATTCACACAGAAATGTTTATAAAAATTTATTGACACATAAATGTACGATAAGGAAAGAAAACTCAACAACATAATCAAATGTTATCATGTCTCCTCCTGTCTCCTCAGGGCTGGGAGGAGAGCTGCGACGCCGCCGTCTCTCACCTTCTGCGGAGCTGCCTTTCACGGAGCCCCAAGGACCAGGCAACATCTCTGGCCCAGCACGGAGGCCCTGTGCTGGGCCTGCCCCGAGACACCGTCCGCCTCAAGAAGCACATCACCCTGATGTGCGATCGCATCGGCAAGGGAGGCCGCCTCACCCTGGCCTCTGAGGCCAACGTCCCTGTCCCTATCCAGGTCCAGAACCTGGCCGCTCCTGGTGAGTCTGGGAGGGGAGGGAGAAGGGGAGAGGGAGGTGAGGGAAGGAAGAGGGAGGTGAGGATGAGAGTGGAGGATGGGATGAGTCACGAGAGGCTGACAGAGCAACACATTCTCACTCTCAACTCGTCAACTACCACCGTTTGGTCAGTGCCCCTCAGCAGAAGCTGGAATCAGAGAGTTTTGACTTGTTTCTCTTAAAAAATTACTCAAACCGATTAATCGATTATCAAAATAGTTGGCAATTAAGTTAATAGTTGACAATTGATTAATTATTGCAGCTCTACTATCCATCGGATTAGCCCAAAATCTGCTCGATGCTGCTATTGCTATTATACTACAGAGTTGATGAAATCCAATAACAGCACTGTGTAAGTAGAGACTCAGAGATCCACCTTTAAAATATAAAGTGTGTCTCCCAGAATTAAAATGATGATTATTAAGAATTTTCAGTGTTAAAATAATCACAACTTCTCCGCAGAGTTAAATCCCTTTACCTTATACAATATATTCCTAAATTTGTTTTATTTTTTTGTCATTTTTATAATGTATTTTATCGTACCATCCTATTTTGTTACAGTTAAAACAACAGCTAAAAAGAAAAGGGTGGGTGAAATGAATCTGTCTGGGTATTTATGAGTACGTTCGTGTCCCTTGGTGAAGATTTTAGGCTTCGGCAGGCAAAAACATGAAACCTATTCACAGTACACTTTACGGCCAACACACAGACTCGTATTTAAATGCATCTGTACACACACACAGACACACACATTACACAAAAAAATTACTGCAACAAGTACACACTTGTAACTCACTTACACATAGTACATGAGAAAAACACAGTGCAGACACACTCATAAAAACATGGAAATGCTCACACACACTAGCACATACAGTACACACACTCATAAAATCATACATATACACACACTCTTTCACACACACAAACACAACGACGCAAACACACACATACACACACACCTTACGGATCATTTAGTCTTGGCTGAAGTTTATAGAGGTCTTTCTGACAAGATCATCAATTACAGTCCGTCTCCTCCTTTCCCCCCTCCCTCCCTGCTCCTTTCATTCACTCCTTCCTTCCCTCATCTCGCCTTTTCATTCAGTAAATTATGTCTAATTATGTTGTACGTGTGCAAAATAATTTGTAGAAACAAAGCGAAAGGAATAAGACATGTCTTGTCTCGTAGTCTGGAGTTGCAGTTTTTAATCATCCATGTTCCATATTCCTTTCATGCAGATTAATTCAGCAAGTTTACAACACAGTTTCACAAAATAGAGCAGAAACACACTGGAGCCCGACTGATACTGGATTACTGAGGCCAAATTCTATATTCGAAAGTTTAAAAATAAAATAAACAATTACCTAGATATGTACTGAGCTGATAGTTCACTCGGCTCACTGTTCTTGAAATCGCCTCTGTTACTAGAGAGCATGGCAGCTGATACCAACGGGACCGCGCATATGTGTCAGCTAAATTCCACACTTAAAGGAGCAATATGTAGAACTGACAGCTAGCGTTTAAAATGGGTAACAGCAGTCCAAATTCAAAACATTGGAGCTGTGGCCCGTCCGTTCCTCCGGAGTGACTGACACGTTCTCACAATTTGAGGGTTACCTTCTACTCACGACCGCGTGAGCCTCTGGCCAGCAGTAGTCAGAATCACATCACCGGCTGTGTGTCTCAAATACTACTACTACTACACTTTCTGTCTTTGAGAATTAGTAGTGTTAAGTGTGTGTGTGTGTGTGTGTGTGTGTGTGTGTGTGTGTATGTGTGTGTGTTTGCATGTGCGTGTGTGTTTGTGTTGAGAGAGAAAGAGAGGAGGTCTATAAAACGTTAAAGGCTTGTTTAAAAGTCATTATAGTGATTACAGTAATTTTGCACAAAGTTCAGTGGAACAGAACTGAATCAATTAATTAAGTGTGTGTGTGTGTGTGTGTGTGCGTGTGCATGCATGTGTGTGTGTAAGAGAGGAAAGAGAGAGTGAATGTGTTTGTGTTTATGTTTCCTTGTCATGCGGTCTCCCCTCTCCTTTGGTCGGCTGCCAAAATTCACACACACACACACACACACACACACACACACACACGCAGCGCAGCAGTAAACAGTCGTTTGTTAGCCGTCTCAGATGTTGCTTTTTCACCCACCCGTAAACATACACACTTGTTTACGTTTCCAACAACACCGGCGGCAACCGTTTTCCTCCAAGACCACAGACCCACACACACACACACTGGGATACCACACAACAAGCCCCACTTCATTGGTACAGTGTGTGTGTGTGTGTGTGTGTGTGTGTGTGTGTGTGTGTGTGTGTGTGTGTGTGCGTGCGTGTGTTAATGTGTTTATGTGAGAGTTTTCTGGATATAAAAACCTTACGACCCACTCTGAGACTGACATTATCACTCTCTTTGTTGGGGGATGGATCAGGTTTTCTCCATGCATGTCGACAACCCACCTGACCCGTCTTGAAACACGGGCGCTGTCTCGTTTACCATGCTTTGTGGGTGTGACTTTTTTGCCGTGTCATCACCATTCATATCTTCATATCTATACAACCGATGTGTTTATGATTCAACAACAAAATTGTTTACAAGAGCACAAAGTTCTTCATAGATCTAGCCTCTTAATTTTGGTCACAAAGTGCACCAGATTGATGCATTAAACTTCATAATGTAAGCTCAAAAATGTTCTTTCTGAATGCACGATGTTTTTCAAAAGTCGATGTGTAATCTTGTTAAATAATTGTGATCTCAATACTGACCAAAATAATGGTGATTAAGATTCTTTCAGCCCTAGGTCAGACCTATATTTTCTCTGCCTATCTCTGTCTTTCTCTCTCTCTCCATCACCTGACCCTCTGTCTCACCCTGATGACATCATTCAGACCAACAGCTGCACTCTGTACACACACACACACACACACACACACACACACACACACCTGGTCAGGAGTGTTTATCTCATGGTTCATTAATCAGCGTGCTGTCACCCACATACACACATACTGTATACTGTATATACACACTTCTATCTATCTCTCTTTGCTGCAGTGAGCAACACTTTTGGCAACACTTGTGCCTTCTCTTGTGTTGTTTGCGTTCGTGCTCTCCTGTGTTCAGTCTTTTTTTCCTGCTATTTTCTCCTCTGTTTTAACCTGCAATTAATCTTGTGTAATAGTGTGTTATGTTGTCTGCTTCTATTTCTCTTTTTCTGTCTTTCTCTTCTGTGGTTGTTTGTCCCGCTCTTCTATATTGTGTCACGTGCTCAGTTCCGTTCTAATGCATTTAATCCTGCTATAATTTATGAATGTAATGTATTATCATATCTCAGTTACTTTCTTCTCCTCTCATAATGTTCACAGTCCAATTGAAAGCAAGCAGACGCACACATCTTCCTATCCACACACCGCCGTAGTGCATGTGTGTGTGTTGCAGTTATTTTCACAGTGTTCCACTGGTAGCTGTGGTTTGGGGCTTGCATCTATTTTGGACCTAAAGAGAGGGGAGAAGATGGGTTGTGCACACATGTATTTATATGTGTGTGTGTGTGTGTGTGTGTGTGTGTGTGTGTGTGTACGTTCAGAGGACACGGAGCAAAGGAAAATACATGTAGTATGTGTAAGTGTAGGTCATGTCTTGTGTGTAATCCTGACCAGCTGTCTTTGTTCTGTCTCTGTGGTGTTTCCAAATTGAAGAGTTCTCCTCCAGAAAGCTATATATAAAACAGCACAGCTCTATTTTGGAACGAATCAATCACTACCTGAAGTTCATCGTTCAATAAATCTAAAATGTCAGAGCGATGCTTTTTTTCAGCCCAGGACGGTTTCTTACTGCCCTGTACAAACTAAAATAATCAACTTTAGTTGTTTTACTGAAATGGCAAAGATCTCTTTCTACAATGTTCGACATATCAACACATTCTCACTCCCAACTCGTCAAGTACTGCCGCTTGGTCAGTGCCCCTCGGCATCAGAGACCAACGCACGGGGTACTTTTTGACGGACCAGGGACGGTGTGTCAATATACGCTCGTTACGTGCATAGTGTCCTTTCAAAATAAACCTCTGTTTTCACAGGAAGTTAGGTTTAGGCAACACAATCACTTAGTTAGGGTTAGGAAACAGTCGTGGTTGAGGTTAACTTCACTGGCTATTAACTCACGTGAATGACTGACGATACAAGCGAACGTGACAAAATAAGTCAACGTTACTTTTAGTTTCACACGGGAGTCTAACGTTATTAATACCACGCCACTTGCTCAAACCGTCAAATAACGCCGTGGGTGGGTTTACATTGGAGTTAATTGAAAGCCCGGTTTGTCAC
>CAKAOI010047241.1:44513-68068 GCA_916701655.1 Sebastiscus albofasciatus
TGTACAAACTAAAATAATCAACTTTAGTTGTTTTACTGAAATGGCAAAGATCTCTTTCTACAATGTTCGACATATCAACACATTCTCACTCCCAACTCGTCAAGTACCGCCGCTTGGCAACTCACGTGAATGACTGACGATACAAGCGAACGTGACAAAATAAGTCAACGTTACTTTTAGTTTCACACGGGAGTCTAACGTTATTAATACCACGTCACTTGCTCAAACCGTCAAATAACGCCGTGGGTGGGTTTACATTGGAGTTAATTGAAAGCCCGGTTTGTCACATACTGTCGCTAAAGTCTGCCTCCGTGCGCCGGTTTCCGATGCCGAGGAGCACTTACCAAAAGGCGGTATTTGACGAGTTGGGAGTGAGAATGGATGGACAATGTGCGTGTGCCTTTGTAGTACTGAAAAGTGGTCTGGGGGTTTAGACGGTGAAAGCTGGACAGAAGAGATCAGGTGTGTGATTTATACACACGCCAGTTTTTAAAGGAATCACACTTCCTGGTTTTTGATGTGTGTTTTTCAAAAGCATGTGCAAATATGTGGGTCTAACGTACTGCACGTGTGTGTATGTGTGCGTACAAAGACGTGTATGTTGAGGGGGGATTGAAATAGCGTAAAGCCCACAGCCAAATTGCTGGTAACCACAGCAGCACAGTGTCACCCCCATCTTCAAACCGCAGCCCAGAATAAAGCAGGAATGCGCTGGTGCCTCCACACTGCAGACCAAGACAGCGCTGTCTATTGGAAGCAGCTTCACCCCTCAACCAAGCTGTCCAGAACTGTTCCAAAAACTGGCCCAAAGCTCCCCAAAACTGTCACAGACCAGCGCAGACGGTCCCACACTGTCCCACAATGTCCCAAACTGGCTGGAACTTTCGTCAAGCTGTCCTCAAATTGTCGTTGACTGACCGAAACCACCCGCATGTGTTTACAAATTGGCTCACAAATGTCCGAAATGCCCCAAACTGTTGCTTCCGGTTTCCAACTGTCCCAGACTATATCTAAACTACATCGAAACTGCACCAAGCTGTTAAAACAATCTCGAAGTGCCCTAAAACTGTCCCTAAATACCTTGAAAATGCCACTAGTTCAAACTGTCGGAAAACTGAAACAAACTCTAAACTGTCTTCAAATGTCTGCGGATGGCCTCTAATCCTCCAAAACTGCCCCATAAAGTGCCCCAAACTGTACTAACACCTAACAAACACTAGCTCAAAGTATACATTTCTATAACTGCACTAAACATCCCCAAATATGTGCCAAAAGCTTCTCCTTCCATTCTTGTTTTTTTCCCGTTTCCAAAACTTCCCAGTGTCCCATGTATCTCTTTCTGTCGTAGCAATGTCCATGACAATTTAGACTCAGTATTGGACTCCAAACACCTTTGAGCACCCAAGAAGATCATATTTTCATGGAGGACCACAATACCTCTAACTGTTAGTGGTAGTGATTGCACTGGCACTAGTTGTAGTAACAACAGAAGTAATCTAGTAATAGTAGTTTTAAAAGTAGAAATGGTCTTTGTTGTCTCAAAACTTGTCTGACTCACCGGATAAAGACTGTTGGTATCGGTCTGCCATTGGCCGCGTATATCACGCAGCATTCTCCTCCCTATCTGCGCTATCTATTTTGCAAGGACATCGTAACTGCATTCTGTGCTCAGCGCCGCCCAAGACGATTGTGATTGGTTTAAAGAAATACAAACAAGCCTGAGCGCTGTTTTCCCCCTATACCATGATACTGTGTGGAGCCAGACCTTCTTTAGTGCTGACACAGTGCTGTTGATATCTGGCTATGTGAGTCTCCAATCTGACCTAACTAGATTGACTCATGTTACGGAGGGAGTACAACACAGGTATATATTCTGTAATAATAGAAACTAGAGGCTTCCTGGTGACTATATAACAAGCTGAGGAGCCGAACATGCTGCTGAATGTTATGGCTTTCCATTCAGCTTATGGAAGAGAGGGAGACCGACACAGGGGGTAGATTTTGCTCCTCCGTAAAACTATTGACTTTGCTGCTATTTCTACTGTTGATACCATTTCTACTACTACTACTTCTACTAGTACTACTACTACGCAGTTTAGGAAATTTAGAATGATTAAGGACTGTTTTGGGACAGCTTAAAGATTAACTTAAATAAGTAGTGTTTCGCAGGTCTCTCCAGTTGAAAGTTTCAAATTTGTTTGTTGTTTCAAGTTGGTAGCGTCCGTCGTCCAACTATCTATTGATAACATGCCGCTGATATGCCAAAATTAACTAAATGGGTTTTATTTCTGTAAAAAAAAGCTAAACAGCGGTGGGGGTGGTGGGTGTAAGTTATGTAATCGGTGTGTGCCCGACCACCGTGTCACACCGGTAATACTGACTACAGCGACAAGCATAGTGGAAATGAGGCATATACCATTGCTCCAACAGCTGCTTCTAGTTCTACTTAACATATATCAACTGTCACTACCATTGCTGTTACGAATATTGTATAATCACATTATCATCTTCCATTCTGCTGCTTTTCTTGGGTGTTGAAGTGTTTTTAAGCGTGAGGTGGAGTATTGAGCCTAAAAACCTCAGGGTTGTCTAAAACTGATAACCCAACCAGTGCGACAAATATAGACCCGACCACGACCGAGAGAAACACAGATTCACGCCACAACTCTGACCAGGCGGTACTACACCTACTATTTACAGAGAGAGAAGGAGAGAGACGGAGAGGGAGGAATGTGTGAGAGGTCAGCAGTAAGAGACGGCCTGTGTGTGTGTGTATGTGATGTGATTTTGTTTCAGAGTAAGTTGCTCCAGAGGTGGGCTATTTCCTTACCTGATGTTGATGTAAGACTGAGGTTAAAAACACACGCACTCGCACACACACGGACCCACACATTCCCCGTGAAATTGTAAGACAGCGTTAAAAAAAACCCGACTCGCCTTAGAAAAACACCTGCCCAATTAAGAGCGAGGCATATCCCATTTCAAACAACTGTGAGTGAACATGTGTGTGTGTGAAGCCACAGGCTGTGCTCTCACCAAAGAGAACAAGATTGGCTTTAGAAAAGGCCAGGATAAATATTAGAGAGGGCTTAGGGTAATCTGCACACACACACTCACACACACACACACACAGACGTAGACGCAGTGGGGGAAATGGAGACACACACATTCTCAGACACCTTAAGGTAGACATGATGGCAGACACACACATGCACACTGCGTTTCGTGCACGCATGAACACACACGCGTAACACAAAGGCACGATGTGTGTAGTGCATGTTAAATGAAAGTACCGTGAAACTGGACACAATCCTCGGGAGGAGGAGAGGAAATTAGGAGAAAGGGAGGGATGAAAGGAGGAGGAAGGGAAGGAAGGAGAGATGGATAGAAGAAAATGTGGGAAAAGAGGAGGCGAGGAGGATGAGGAGCAGACAGGGGAGGAGAGAAGAAGAGGACACACAGAGGGAAAGGATGGAGAGGGAGGAGAGGGGGGATGAGGAGTAGACGCAGACAGGGAGGAGAAGAGGAGACGGAGAGGGGAGGAGAGGAATGAGGAAAGGGGGATGAAGAGGAGACGGAGAGGGGAGGAGAGGAATGAGGAAAGGGGGATGAAGAGGAGACGGAGAGGGGAGGAGAGGAATGAGGAAAGGGGGATGAAGAGGAGACAGAGAGGGGAGGAGAGGAATGAGGAAAGGGGGATAAGGAGGAGACATAGAGGTGGGACAGAGGAGAGACAAGGCGTCCAATTCATCGGCCTCAGGAGCTCCCTAAATCCCGACTGATCCAGGGGATTCTAGCAGGGATTTCGTCACACACACACACACACACACACACTCACACACACACACACACACACACTTGCAAACCACATGTTCAACACTATTATTCCATGCAACATTTCTTCTTTATTAAACTACTCTTAAATGTCGTGGTAAAATAGCAATGTTTTACTTTCACATATTCTCTCAAAGTTGTGATTTATTTACATATTAATGACAGACTTATCTAATGTGTACATATATGTTTGTGTGAATGCATGCAGAGTACAGACAGAATGAGAGGATATTTATGTAGATGCATTAAATTTTACATTATGAAGATGAAATTGGCTTGATACCGGGGTTACTTAGAAACCAGTTAGCTTGCAGCAGAACTCAAATGTTCTTTATGTATTAGTGACCAACAATTGTAATCCAGTTTTATTGTCCATCATAGTGGAAATTTCTATTTGACTACTCTTTTGCAGAATACAACATTAAGACATCGAACATTGGGTGATCTCTACCAACTGAATCAATTGATGAAAGTGGTAGCAAGCAAAAAAATAAAATGAATAGAGTTACAGCTTCATGGTTGTATGCCTCTGACAACCAGTCAAGTTGCAGTTTACATCCATGTCTGTCCAAAATGTCAACATTTCATAATTTTATCCCATTAGACATTTGTGTGCAATTGTCAAAAATAGCATATGAAGTCATGAGTTATGGCCAAACTACGCCGAGTACCATCAGCACTTGAAACTAACGGCGTCCCGTCATCCCGGGAATAATAGGAAATGTGTTTGGTGACGCGGTAAAGTCACTATTGATGCATCCAGGGGACGCACCCTATTTTTTCCGTGATAATGCTACATTGCAAACAACAAATCCGTGTTGAAATCAGCAAGCAAGAGCTAGTTAACGTTAGCTGTTAGCTCCGCTGCTAACAGGTAACGTTAGCGCTCGTCTTGCAGATTTCAAAACGGGAAGTACCATTGATTTACATTGTGATGTGTTCAGGCTCCACCCAGTAAAAATATATTAGTTGGTTAATTAATTAGTTAGTATTGGGTGAAGGTAAGTTCTAACATTATCATGATGTGTTCACATCTAACGAGAAACTTGAATAAATCCAGTTGCTTGAAGGAGATGTTTTCACAGCAATATAAAATAGATAATAGAGAGGGATTTATGACCTGTTTAACTTCCTAACAAATACCAGTATGCAAATGGTAATAAAGGATTGTATGTTTAAGTACATGATTTATTGTTTTACTTTTGCTATTGGTATCGACTACTACACTTCTGGTATTGTGACATCCCTAGTCGTACCAGCATAATGGTTGTTCAGATCAAGGGATCAAACTTGCACCAGTGAAATGTGGTAACACTTGAAAGCAGAATAAAGTGCAGTTGACATTTGATGTGACGTGACTCAGACAGAGGAAGTAGTCGAGGAAAATGTGCTACTTTTCTAAAGAGTTGACATGCGTCATGACTGTGAAATAAAACTGACATGTCGAAGAGGACATTCACGTCAACCTGCCAAGATACACTTCAGGACGCCGCCAGTGTGCGGGCTTACAGTACATAGTGAACAATGGGTGCTGAATGGGTACTCCATTATATGCATTTTGCCTCAGGAGTGAACATTTTTAATTGTCTATCTGCTCTTGTTTGAATGTGATTCATTTTTTTTTTTTTTTTGTAAATTATTTTGAGCTACATCTCTTGTATGAAAAGTGCTTTTACTGCATTCACATAAATAAGGGCTGGATTTATAGGACTTGATGCAGTCAGAAATTCAGGGCTGCACGCTGGTATAGGCAGATTAATAAAAATGTATTTACGTCATGCAAAATCTATGCAGAATCAGAAATTATAATTCCATCTTCACAGTAGACACAAAACTACTAAGCAAGCACTACAAGGTTGTAAGGTCAAATCTCAGAACTGTTTGTGTTTGTGAAGCATTTACCAAAACAAAGACAAGAATTTAAAATGTTGCTTATATATAATTTGGCTGATGTATTCCCTCTACCTGTCACTTAGGAGGTGTTGAGTCCATTGCAGAGGTGGCTGGTGACGGGGAGGAGCTGGAACTTCCACAGGAGGCGACCAAGTTCATCAAGAAGAAACAGCCATCTAAGAAAGTCAAGAAAGGTAGGAGCGCAAACTCATCCATTACCTCTCCTTTCTACTGCACTGTCATCTCTTCTCTTTCCCTTCTTTGTGTCTTTATTTGGAGCTGAATATTCTGCAGCTCTAACTCATCACTGGCTCTGCTTCACCTTGTCACGTTTCCAACCGACCCGTGTCGAAATACATCACTCCAGCAGTACATCCGCAGCCTTGCTGCCAGCTTGTCACTAAATCCTGACCAGAGCCCTGACACTGATATCTGTTCACTGTCTGTCACACTATTTCTAATCCACCTCTATTTTCCCTCACGGCATTAGTGCTCTGTCTCATCTGTTATTTGTACATACCGCTTTGACTGCTGCTGGCTCGGGGTCTGCAGAATCAGCATGGTTTGGATTCTAGTCAAAACATGAAATCAAACAATAAATCTGGCTTTGGTTCAGATAGGTGTGTCAGACAATGTTTCTGAATGTCTGGCTTTGTTGTTTGTTTATTCCTTTTATCCTGCACTGTTTTTGTTGCTGAGATGTTTGCTATGTGGGCAAAGTCTCAATTTGATGGCCATCACCAAATCCCAGCTGGCATTGCCCTCAACAAATGGCACCAACTCAAAACTTCCCCACATTACTGAACCGCTAAGTTCTGGCAAAATGGGTCAATGTCTGTGGAAACAGGTACAAACTCAAAATGTATTTGGGAACAGTGCCTATGGACTCTGAGGTGGGGTTTTGAGTCCTATTTTTTTATAAAGGGGACACCAGATTAATATCACAGTCCTTAGCCTCCCTAGGAAATGTGCCAAGATGCACCCTCTAGGGTCTTTGGTGCCAGCCCCTTTCCTTACCTATTATGACAGCCGCATTCTGGTCATAAAACAGTGGACCTGCTCTTCATTCATGCTCTCGAGGCATCATGAGAGTTTGCCCCTCCAGTCTGTGTGACTTGTGGTATCTTGTGGGAAGTACTGCAGGAATATGGGATGCCAGGGCCGATGTTACGAGCCAGCCGGGTTGGATCTACCTGTATTATCAACAGTGAGTGTGTTATTGACATATTGGACTTAATCAATGTTGTGCCTCGTCAATTTTTTTTTTTTCAACCTTTATTTTCCAGGATAATCCCATTGAGATTTACAGGGAGCCCTGGCCAAGAGCCCTGGCATAAAATGCTGCCATCACACATCAAGCACACTTAAAACAAACAGCAAATTGTATCAACCAATGAATTAGCAGTGTTCAGTGACAGGACATGTACATTCAGTGTTCAAATAGTCCTCAATCCTGCATGTTTCTAAAACAATCTAGTTTAAAGTGACTCTGTAATTCACACCAAGATGATGGTGCAAAAACGTACACATTCACCAAAGACTGTGCGGGTTCAACGAGTGATGTACATAATTTGTCCGCATGACCAAAGTATTTGCAGTGTCATTAGACTTTGACCCCATTTCACACTGGAGGAGTTTGAAGTGTGAAATACTTCGGATCAAAGTCAGCACCTCCCAGTCTGAGGCCGTGGTCCGATGATGGGAGTAGATTGCCCCCAGCTCAGACATCTGGTAGGATCTCATAGTATATCAACTACTTCTTTGCACTGAAAGTTGATGTGGGTTGGGAATCTGGTCAAGATGCCTTCTGGGCACTTTCCAGTTGAGGTATGCTGGGCGTGCCCAACTGGGAGGATACCCAGAAAATCCTGAAAAGATTACATAGATTACCTTCAGGAGAAGCTGAGGGATGTGGATAGAGTAAAGGACATCTGGGCTACCTTGCTTAGCTTGGTTCCACCTTATCAAGACCAGATAGATAATGGAAAGATGGATGTTTACTTTCAAAATAGTTTGTGTTTTCTTCTGTTACCTTACAAAGCGTACAGTTCAGTATTATGTAATGACCACAAGGGGTAGTTTCACTTTTTTATTCCGTATACATGATGTACTTTCAATGATTATTTCACTACCCATGTTAATAACATTGTAAGAAACTTGCGGTGCTTTGTATTAGACTTCTTTTGTTGTCATAGCTATAATCATAGTGATGAACGTCCTTTTATTATCAGTGTTATTTATATAGACAACTTCTTCCGGTGTTGTGACAGGAGAGCTGGGAGTGTGTCCGGCGTTGCTGGCCTACTGTTGCCGGGTCTACACTCTCTGTTTTTATGTTTTGGGGAGTTGGACAACGCTCTCATCCTCTACTCAGTGTCTGCCGTCTCTCGTTCACACTTTCACGTCTTCATCCATCTGGTTCTGCTCTCAGTCCGCCCTTCTTAAAGTCAGTCTGATAGAGACGTAGCAGATCCGAAGAGGAGTTATCTGGTCGTTTAGCAGAACCTTCAGAACCTAATCATATCGGTTGACACCTCAATATCTGTCTCTCTTTCTTCCCTCCCGTCCACCATCCTGCCATGTTTTGTGTCTGTTATCCCATTTAGTTACTAACCTGATTAATCAATCGCACACGTTTCCTGTCTCTCTCACACACACACACACACACACACACACACACGCACACACAGTCTCCTGCCAGAAAAGGGCTTCTGGTTTGCATTGAGGACAAATCCGTGTTTTATGACAGTTTGTCTTTCCTAAACCAGGGCAGATAGATTCGCTTTGATGGGTTCTACTTTTTTCTACTAGTGTGTGTGTGTGTGTGTGTGTGGGTGTGTGTGTGTGTGTGCGCGTGTGTGCGCGCGTGTGTGTGTGTGTGTGTGCATGCACACTTGTGGTTGATCCAGTCAGGCGTCGCCACTAATGAGAAGGGGAGGTGTGGGAGACACAAAGAGGGCGACACAGGGATCATTAGATATACACACACTTTTCCACATATACATTCATACACACACATGCACACACTGCCAGTGAGTGTGTCAGATGTACCAATGTGTATTTCCTGAGCTTAAAACCACATTCTGCTCACACACACACACACGCACACACACACACACACACACACACACACATATATACCAGGCTGGTCTCATGCCTACGAAAAGTAATGCACTGTAATTTGTGTATATCCCACGAAATCAATTTGTATGTAATTCACGTAATCGTGAACCAGGAAATATAAACAACGTGGGAGGAGAGTTGGGTCAAAAAGCACAGGACTTTCACCCAGGAGACCGGCGTTCATGTCCCGTGTGAAACCAGAAGTCAACGTTGATTTATTTGTTACGTAACTTCCATACTCCACACTTCTGTAATTATTTTAAGCCAAACCACAATCTTTTCTTAAACCTAGCCAAGTACTTTTGTTGCCTACAACTAAGGAAGTTGTTTCCTGTGAAATTGGAAGTTTATTTTGAAAATACTGCATGCATGTAATGAGCAGAAATTGACACATGTTGCTGGACATTTGTTGGAAAACTTTTCAGGAGGAATAATTTTTCATATGAACCATTGTATGAGAATATGTTGCACACACACACACACACACACACACACACAGAGGAATATCAAAGCTATAAAGCTATAACAAGCTTTTGTAACAGGAGATTAAGTCTATTAGATCGCTGCTCACATCATGACAAATCTGAGCAAAACAAATCAAAGTACTTACTTGGTATGATTAAGACAAATTTGACTATAAATTGTCAAGATCAATGATTCATTGACAACCATTGCAAGTTAACAGATCACAGATCTCAGTTATGTCTTCAAATCATTTTTTAAAATAAAAAAACATTAAAAAGGCATAATTAAAAAAAAGGTATTCTGTGTACAATGATAGGACACAGAGATAAGCAAGCAAATCCTCTCATTTGGGAAGCTGTAACCAGTAAACATTTAGTATTTGTCCTCGATAAATGAAGCAAATAAGTAGGTACATTTTCTGTAAATCCATTTTAGGGCGTTTAACTCCTTCACCAAAATCTCTGAAAGCTTTAGTTCCACTTTCTGTGGAAGGAAATCATCTTCCTCCTGTTTAACGTCAGAGAAATCCAGCAGATGTTCCTCCAAATCCAGATTCGTAATGATATAATCTAAAGTAATATAACAACAATTCACCGAATGCCAGTGCATTGTAAAGCCAACTGTGATGTTGCATGTTTTATTGATCACACGTGTTAGTCATTCATATTTAAACTAAACCAGCTATTGTTCTGTTTGAAATGTTCCAGATAAAATCATGTTGACAGTAAATTTGAAAATTTGATCCAAGCTAGGGATACACCGATCCAACTTTTTGTCTCCCCTGATACAGAGTACAGATCATTATAAGTGACACCAGTTTCACAAATTTAAACTCTACATGAATCAATTTTTTTTAACTGAAATGGAAATGCAGAATGTATGTAATTAGGTCGGTGTTGGAGCTACATCAAACTGTTGCAAACATCATTGCAGCATTAAGCTCAATACAAACACACTGTTTAATCTGTATAAGAAATGTGCATCAGTAGGTCAGTTTTCCTCACATAGAAATCCAACATAGCTGTCATTTAATGTATTAGTTGAAGTGTGTTATAAGTCTATCAAATGATCCTTAATATCAAAATGGAGATTTAATTGTCTTTCACTTTTGTGTCTCTTACACACGCACATATACGTCACTCTTAACCTTTCAGTTCCACCCCCAAGACATGACTAAAAAAAGCAAAAGGTAAATGATCCCTAATTAGTATTGTTTGTCATGGAAACCTCTAGAGCAAATCTGTGGTTTACTTTTAAAACAAGAGGGGGAAGGAGGGATGGAGGGAACAGGAGGGAGTGATTTGGTGATGAGGGGAGGGGGGCATCATGTCCAGACTTGTCCTATAGCCACCACTCCTCCTCCTCATCAGACAGAAAGACACAGAGAGAAAACAAGAAACAGCGGTAACTTGTAAAGCCTCTCCAAATAATAATGTGGTTGTTTATTAAAGCCTGCAGTGAAATTCTCCTTTCACCTTGGAGCTTGTCAGTACTGCTCAATGACTCTTCAATCTGGGAGGATGATTCCCAGTTTAATTGCTTGACTCAGTAGGACAGCACGTCATATGAATCATAATAATCTGCTTCAATTTATTGTATGCAGTTTTTTCACATGACAAAATCTCTTCGTCAAACAAACATCGGAGACCAGTGTTCCAGACCGGTGTTTTGGTTTGCACCATACATATTTTACTTAGTTTACATACTTATTTTAAGCCCAACCATGATGTTTTTCCTAAATGTTTCCTGATGGGGTTTGTTGTTAAAGGTACTGGTGAGGATAGTATATCCATGCTGCTCACGCTGGTCATGCTGATGCATCAGTGGTGGACTGTTTAAATCTGGCCAAGGACAGGCTGTATTCAAAACCACAAAGTAGTACGTAGGCCTACTGATTTGGCCAAAATGTAGCATGTAGTATGTAGTATGCAGTATGCAAACAAAAGTTAAATCTACAATATGCCAAAAACACCCAGATGTCACACTGATTTGGAAAAAATCTCCAATAGCCTGTGCATCGGACCAGTCTACCTCATCTACTGTATCCCACAATGCAAAGCGCTGGAATGGTACCTAGGCTACGGTTACAACAACTACAGCAGCCAAAAACAGCTTGTTTCTTTTACATTTCTTGTAGCTATTTCATCATAAAATTCACTTCTGAAAATTTTTAAGGCGAGAAATCAACTGTGTAGATTTTGAATATTTACAGTTTTACATTATTAGATGGTGAATCTAACATTTGCTCCACCGTTTTCAGAGTTTAGAAGCTCCACAAACTGGACCCCGCTATGAGCTGGCTGGAGCTCTCTCAAGAGATCGGTCTCTTAGACAAGGGGCTTTTATTTCCTTGTTGATGGCTAGTTTGTTGAAATATCACAAGTTGAAAAGCTCCACAATCGCCCGCAGGCGTAGCTCGCTCGCCAGCCGGCCAGTGATGCTCACAGACCGGCTGCAGTGCAGCAGAGTGGTGAGGGAAGAGGCGAGGGAAAGAGCTGCCTCTGAAACTGTTTCATACTGCATACTACTCAGGAACGCAGTATGTACTGTACTGGATACTGCATTCGTCAGTAGTATGTCGTAGGCGGTTTCAAATACAGCCATACAGTACAGTTTTTCCGTCTAATGGTGGCAAAATGCCAAGAAAGGCCTTTGGGTGTGCTGGGCAGCTCACAACTCCCATAAAACTAGAGAACAAGGTGGTAGGGACCAAATCAGTTCAAAGCTCTTATTTTTCAGACAAAGACGCACACGTACACCTTCCGCCTACCTGTCTGTGACTTAAAAGTAATTAGGCGCCACGCCAAACCCCACACCACACACACACACAGAGCTTTCTGTTAGAGTGCATGGCAGCCGGAAAGCACATTTGGTCGACTTGAAAGGCATCAAAAGGCGTCTGAGAGTGGGACACAGAGAGTGAAGGATGGATGAGTGGAGCGCTCTCTCTCTCTCTCTCTCTCTCTCTCTCTCTTTCCTCAGCTTGAAAAGGAGGGATGAAAGAGAGATGAAAGGGAGAGTGTCTTCCTTCTCCTCTTTCCTGGCGCTGCATCCCTTTTTGTTGTTCTGCTCCTCCCCTACAGCCCACCTGGGATCACAGACACCATCCAGAGCACACGCTGCATGCAATATCTCACACATAAAACAGTAACACACAGACACACAAGTGTATATGAACAGATAGCTAGTACTACATTTGAACTCTAAGCTAACGTTGAATCTAATCCCTTGATCTTGTCCTTGAGCATCAGATCCAGGGTCAGTTTGCGGTCAGTGGTCTCATTGAGCCACATTATGTACCAACTCAACCACTGCTTTATGCTAACAGCACTTGTCCACTAGCTCTGTTATTCAGCTGCACCTCATGCATATTAGCATCAACCAGTCCTTTGTAACAGTCTGTTGTGTATTGGCATGAGTCAGTATTGCACCTTGCACATATTAACTTTACCATTAGCTATTAGTCGTCACCCATTAGTAATGTCCTTTGTGTATTAGCATGAGCTTTAGCTTTATCCATTAGGTGGTGAATGTTGTTATCCATTATTGACTAAATAATGTATATTGTACTATTCTGTTAGGAAACATGGTGAAGTATTTCTGTGGGCGGAGTGTAGGTGGAGGAAGAACATTTTTCTGAACACATTAGCTAATGCTTACCAGCAGTTAGTTTTTAAGACGGACTTATCAAAAATGGAGTCTTATAATAGGCTATCGGCAAAGCGTTTCAGAGATGGAGAGTAAATGTTGCTAATAGTTTAGCTTTCTGCTAACTGCAGCCAGCGGCTCACCGCTGTGGCCACGGTTACGGTAACTATTAGCAACATTTTCTCTCCATCTCTCTAATAGTGTGGCCTTCTGCGTGAGTAATGAGCTCACCGCTGGGTTATGGTTAGGGTTAAAAGGACCAATAATGGATTATTAAAATGCAGTTTTTGCACATGATGAAACCACATTATGGAGACAACAGAAGTCACTCACTGATGTCTTAATGGATGTTGCAGAGGAAGCATGCAGGGCTTGAAAGGGAGACTGAAAACGCCAGAATGCCTGTTGCCAAATGTTTTATGGATATTTACTTCTGGACATAGGAGTTTATTTTAAAGATGAAACAATCAGTCAATTCATTCATTAATCAATCAACAGAAAATGAATCAGCAACTATTTTCATAAGTTGATTATACCAAACATGATCTGGTTCCAGCTTGATGCCTTTCTCTGTCTAACATTATAGTAAATTGCATATTGTGGATATTGAACTGCTGGTGCAGCCAAAGCAAACTATTTGAAGACGTCATCTCGGGCTCTGGAAAATGATAATGTTCTGTGATGTGTTTTTTCTTTAGACCACAAAATGATTCGATTAAATGATCAATAAGCATTTCAAAAACTATACACCCCTTGTGTTATACCAATACTAGTGACAATGAGTACTTAAATGAAAGCTGTTTGCATGTTAGAACAGCCTTGAGGTTTGTCTTTGACTCATTCGTAGAAAAATCTGCCCCCCGGACCATTAACAACTTCTCCCAAATGTACTTTATTGAGGCTTGGCTCATATTCCAGGCCCTACCTCCTAAGTTGTTATTAAAAACAATTGTATGTATTTGAAAAGGGTTATTCGTGTTTCTCTGGTGGTTTTAGAAGCTTCTTCTACCTGACAAGAACTTTTAAAGGAAACCATAATTTGGTTATGGTAATATTTTGGCAATCAAATTATAAGGTAATAAATCAGCAAATGCCCTGAGGTGATGTCAACCTTCAGAAGTTCATTTTAATTAGTTTCATGTCAGCTTAAAGTGTTACACCTACACTCTGATATCTATAACATGTACAGTCACATCCTCCTTTTTATGTCGATAGATAGAGAGATAGATAGGATAGATAGATAGATAGATAGATAGATAGATAGATAGATAGATAGATAAACCTGTAGAAACGTCTATCCTCTCTATTCGTCCCTTCCTCTCAGGTGAGTGGTGATGTCAGCAGCAGAGTGACTCAGTGAGAGTCAGTGTTCAGAGGGCCGGAGGAGACTTGTACTAACATGGCTGCATTACACAGTCCTGCCGTGTCAGTGTGTCTGTCAGATTACAGAAACACAGTGAACAGAGCTATCAGTTTACTGTCACATACTGCGGCTGCTATTCACATACACACACACACACACACACACACACACACACACACACACACGCACACACACACACACAGCGGGCAGGTTTCCTCATCCTGAACAGGATCCTCCCGGGCCATGGCCAGAATTTCTGACCCATGGATCTCTGTTCTGGATGCGTGTGTGTGTGTGTGTGTGTGTGTGACAGATAGAGGTCTCTCTATTCCCAGCTCACCCCCCATGAATCAAAACACAGACAGAAAATGAACCCTTGTTTGTCCATCACCACACACACACAGAGACTTTGGGGCTAAGCGTCCTCGCAGATGGAAAGTAAAATATGTGGCTCATGAAACTTGAATGCTGTATGTGTGTGGTGTGTTTGCTGGAAATTAAGTGTGTGTGTGTGTGTGTGTGTGTGTGTGTGTGTGTGTGTGTGTGTAATGTTTAATGGTGTTTATAGTGTGTGGAAGTAGGTGTGGTCATTACAGAAGATACTGGCAGGCTGCTGGAAGAGTCTAGATGCGGGTGTGTGTGTTAACATATCTTGTTTCAAGTGCACATGTTTTATGAAGTCAGTGTATCTTCGTCTGTGTTGAAATTATCAAATAGCTCTTAAACAAGACTCGGTCAAAACTGAGTATATAGTATGGCTGGACTGTGTATGGCCAGTCTGTGAATTTGTGGCTTAAATGTTATACAAATCAGTGGTCATTGATATCCTGAGTGCAACAATAGAATACGTTTCACCTCCGACATCACCAATTTTACAAATGAGTAGCAATACATTTACGATTTGGCATTGCGACTGATCTTTTGAGAAGTTGGTCCAGGACTTACAGGAAATCTCTCGCCTCATAATTCAGCATAGGGTTGGTTCTGGTAATTTTGGGGGAAAAAATGCTCCAATTCTATGTTTTTAGATTTAGTTACATGTTGGAGTGCCGCAAGAGTTTATATTTTTGCCTCATCAGGGGGTTACATGGCATTTTAATTGCTGTGGTTTGTTCACTAAATTACAGCTGGTTTTTGAAGCGCGTGTCCCCAAAGTGTGTTCTCAAAATAAAACTGCTTGCTTTTACTTACTCCATCTTGTCACATGTGTGCTCCTCGGGTCCAACTGAGTGTCGAGTGTGAGCTCTACTCATCCAAATGTTTGTCAACCAACCGCCATAAATCCAAGTCATCAACTGTGAGGTCCTGGAATATAATTGTGCCTCAAGTGCAAGTTTCCTATATCCAACTGGTCATTAAATGCTCTTCCTAGATCCAACTCAATATGAGTTTCCTGAAATCCAACAATTTGTCAAGTACGTGCTTGCTAAATCCAGCTCACCACCCCCTGCATCTAACTATAAAGCATGTAATCTCTGTCTGTATGTGGGTGTATGCTTCACATATCTCAAGAACCGTTCATCCGATCTACTTTATATTTGGCGTGCGTATTGCTGGGGACCCAAGGTAGTGCCGTGTCAAATTTGGTGTAATTTGGACACGTTCAAATTAATACACTTTGAATAAACAACCGAACAGCGCCCTGTGCACCAGTGGAGGTGGGGCTTCAGGGCTCTGTGGACTTAGTCGAGCATGTCGTCTGCAGCGGGCCTTTACAAGCCATGCATTGACGTATTGACTTCAGTTCACTCTCTTACGTTACGACCAAACTCTTCTTCACTTCCCTGGAGTCAACAAGCGATGAGCGGTTCTCGAGAATGCTGCAAGCAGCACTTCCGGGGTCTGAGCAATCGGTCCAATCTCGCCTTCCTCCTAACGGGCACGCTTGTGCAATTTCTGCCTATGTGATAATCTACAGTGTCAGAGGCTTTTCGAGACACACAGAAAGGTAGTTTTGATGGAGAAACACTAAATCCCTTTTATTTTAATTGAATTACTTTTTGTAACAGTGAATTATAAAGATATTTAGTCTACAAACAGGCTCCGAAAAGAGTCTTAAAAGTCAGCCTTAAAAAGCCACCATGTGTAAATCGTCTGTTATAGTAGAATGTAAAGACATTACTTCAACATTTCAACAGAAGAAAGAGGGACTCCCCAATGGAAGGTCATCCCACCATCACTCTGACCTCCTGACTGGTTTTATTAATCTCTGGGCTCGTAGCTTGTCAGCAGCATTTTTAGGTAGCAACATTTGCTCTTGCACTGTAGCTCCAAAGCTCGTGCGTGCCAACAAAATCCCCACCGCATGTCTATCACGCCATCTCCAGAGCTATTTGTTGGCCCCGGCTGTGTTGACGGAGTGCTGATGAGATGCTTGGCTGTTTAATGTGTGTGTAATGTTCCGCTAATGTCTCTGCAACAGCATTATCTGATAGGCTATTCTTGGCCAGAGGCTAATGCTCGTGGTGATTACAGATGGAGATGAGGACAACGTTCCAAATATTGTTGCCTGGTCGGGTACCGGTGTGGAACAACGCTTATGGGCTTGTGACATCCTGAAACGGAAAGTTCAAGGGGTTTAAAGCCTAACAACAGCCGTTAAGTCCTGTCACTGACCTTGTGTTGGGATAGCTCACTCATAACAACATACTGTAGAATGTCACCAGGAATCTTAATGCACCAAACACATTATTGCATACTGATACCAAAATATTATCCAGGTGTTGCAGAGACCCAAGTGCTCAGTCGGTTTCACATGCAGTAAGTCCAGGGGGAAAAATGGTCAGGCACTTTTAAGGACACATACACTGGCAGCATCACAGAGCATCGCATCATTTGACACACATCTGTTGATGCCTAGCACACACCGAACACGTTATACAGACTGAAGTAGTAGTCTAGGTACAGTAGCTAGCAGTAGAGGTGTGGATTCAAGCCACATGATTTGGACTTGAGTCACAAATTTGATGACTCTAGACTCAAAATCAGAGAACACTTGCAATTCAAGTGTTCTCTGATTTTGAATCTGATTTTCTATCAATGAATGCCAACACATCATCACTTGTCAACTCGTCAAATTGGAGACCGATGCACAGGGTAACCCTCTTGCATTACTTTTGGACAGACAAGGGACGGCGTGTTAATATAAGCTTGTTAACATGTCATGTGTCCTTTCAAAATAAACTTCTGTTTTCACAGGAAATTAGGTTAAGGCAACACAACCACTTAGTTAGGGTTTGGAAAATCTAGAGTTAATGGCTTATTTATGTCATCTCACTCTATCCTTTATATCTTACGTACGTCCAAAGTGGAAACTTTTTTATTTTGCGTCTTTGGAGATTTGATGGAACAAATCATCATCACTGCGAATGTTGAGTTCCTGAGTTTACCTCAAGGACAAGGAGGCAACATGTGAACTGGAATAACAGCAGCTACTATGGGAAAAATATATCAGCTCTTTATTAAGCCAGTATGACGCAACAGGGAGTTTTCATCGAAGCAATCTAATTAATCTAAGGCGTGTTGATTAGTTCTGTGAATTATGGCTAAAAGAGACAGAGGGAGGGGGAAAGATTTAGGGATTTTGGGAAGGTGGGGGTATGATAACCATCAACAAACCAGACAGTCTTTCAGAGGTGGAAACCCAGATGTGTGTGTGTGTGTGCGTGTGTGTGTGTTTCCCCTCAGGTCGTGTAACATGTGGTAAGGAGGCAGTGTTTTTGCGGTAGTGTCCATTCAGGCTCTGGCTCCTGAGGGAACCTTCCAGCAGGAATGAACGCTCTTCCTCTGGGAGGCCCGTGTAGGAAGTGCAGCTTCCAGCAGGGAGGACCCAGCCTTCACACCCCCTGCTGCTTTTCACATTAAGGCCACGGCAGCTATGTTATGGGATATAACCGTTAATCTAATGTAGTTTATGGTAGCTACCAGTTCAGTTCATACATGTCATGGGTCAGTTCAACTATATAAGGTTTGGACCCCATAACTTTAAACAAAAAGTGCAGTTGATGTTTTAACATCCTGTGAAAAGAGTGAGATGTTTGACTGTCAGAATAACATCGTAGTGGCAAAGCTTGAACTCTTAAATCATCATAATTATGGAGGCAGATTGTTCATAAAAGAAGAGTGAATTGCACCCAAACTTAAACATGATGACACACAATATTTTTTAGATATTTATGGAGACATTCAGTGTATCTCACTCTAGCATATCCAGTTTGTTAAAAGAGCATTGATGACCCAAGTGTGTGGTAAATTTCTGCAACAGGCACATTACACATGCCACTTTTGCACTCCAGATCCCCCAATGTATGAGCACAAGCACTGAAAAAGTGAATTTTTCACGATACGTCCCTTTTAAAACAACGTGACACAATGAATCAGCACATGGTTTGCTTGGCTGCACTATAAACAGATAAAACAGTTGCCTTATTACTACCAGTAAACGCAATTGTTGCCAAATCAACCAGGACTGAAACTTTAAGTGCACGGCTGGGACATTTACATCTCTACAAGTTACCACAATATTAAAGTATTCTGTTATGATATAAAAATGCTTAGATGGAATCAATACAAGGTAGAATTAATACAAATAATAAAAAAATCAGATTTTTAGCATGTCAATAATAGGAACACGGTTTATGAAAACACATTGGATATGACCAAAATCTATTCAGCATTATGGGCATGAGCATTTAACTATACATTACATTACAGTACATGACATACAGTTACATACAATACATGATAATAGCATGTCATTATATTTAAATATTGATACCCAAACTAAATATTTGTCCTTTTACTTCACAAGGCTTTAAGCGTTTAAACATTATGTAAGAGAGGTTATGTTTGTTCAAGAAAAACAACCTGACCTGTTTGTTAGTGACCTGATTCATTAGCATCCTGGAAGCTGGAATGTTAATGTATAAGCTAATGTTTGGCTAATGCACTTTGACATAATGGTGTTGAGACACAGGTTTAACCTTTGTGGCGGCTAGCGGTTGGGCTAATGCGTTCCAACATCAAGGTCGCTAGTGGTTCGCCTAATCCACATTAAAATGATTTCAAAACATGTTAGGTGGGTTAGCTGGACTTCATTTGACTTTCCATGCGCTGGAAGCAACCGCAGAACAGGACATGCTGTTTAATAAAATAAGCTAAATCTACCACTCTGTTAGTAAAATAAATGATCTGCAGTTTTTACAGGAGGACTTTCTTAATTTCGAGTGACTGGGAACCAACACACACTTCTTCGTTTGCTCTTTACTCTAGTAGTTGTTTCTATTTTTGTTCTTTCTTGCTCACATTCCCTTGAAAGCTTAACATATATATTGTCTGTTATGTAATAGTAACACGTGTACAGACAGATCTCCATATAGACTTGCATAATTTGACGTAATAGTTTCACTTCATCTTTCATGTCAGTTTAATTTATTGAGTCTGTTTTTCAGCCAAATCGTTACGAAACAATTTAACGGGGAAATTCTACATTTCAGAACATGTCCTTACAAATTAAAAATGTAGAGAATGAAATAAAAAGCGAAAAGCTGATCAATAACAAAAGAAAAATATGCTTACAAACTAAAAATCACAAGGTTCTCCTCGTACTTACAGTCTTACAGAGATGAGTTTTGCAATTTTGGGGCGATCGGAGGCTGCTTTGCTCTGTAATAAAAGCCCCTCTTTGTTGCCCCATTCCCCTTGAATCCCTTCACCCTTCACCCCTTCCCCCAGTTTTTTTAACAAGGGACCTTTAATTTGGCGAGAAGGAAGCAATGAATTGTAGAGTATACTTTTCCACGGGCGTCTTGGGAAGTGTAGGCCTCTCCCTCTCTCTCTCTCTCTCTCTCTCTCTCTCTCTCTCTCTCCTTGTCCCATGCAAAACCCAATAAGTAACACATGTGGGACTAAAGCTGCTACTGGACTCCTCCTGATCGCTTGCCCTCTGTGTCCCTTTCCCCTATTTACTCTCTCTCTCTGACTTCCATGCTTACTCACTTCCATACTGCAGGAATCAGGGACAGGATACAGAAATAATCTGCTCTTCACTTTGATCGCGGGCAAACAGAGAAAGGAGAGGGAAGGGAGTGGGAAACGGTAAACTAGTTTTGGACTCTATGCCTTTAGCCGTTTTTTATATCAGCAATAAATCATATTGCTATCTGTAATGTGAAAGCGGCTGCTCATGTTCCAGCTTGATGTGTTGCCTCCAAGTGGCCAAAAAGTTCCCAGGCTTTAACCTGGATTGGCTTCGTCCTCCTGATAACTACAGTATTTATACTGCATTGCGCATTGTCCATTTTCAGTCACCTTATATTTTGAGTAATTAATACCATGCTGTTATACATCAGCTTACTTGTAATAATGAAAATATGACATAAAGAAATAAAAGCTTTATTACAGTAAAGCTGCCTTCACATGATAAGAGATTTGCTCTTCACTCACCGTGATGTAGAGTGCAAAGGCAGCAGGTAAAACATCTCCCCAAAAAGAGCACAAGGAAAGCCATTCACTGTTTTCTGATCGCTCTTTGATCGCTCTGTGGCGATTTCGAGCGGTAGCAAAACAATGGCACAGCCAGCACAGATCGATTTTACCACTGGCTTAACTAAACAAAATTCTTTGTAGTTAGTGTTTTATCTGATACAGAATTTAAGTCTTAAGTGTTATCAGTTAACGTGTCCACCTTCAATTCCTGGTATACAAAATACCTGATAGTGCAGCTGTTGTAATGTTCTTCACTGAGCCCTCAAAAATGAATCCAGCAAGTCACTGGTTGCTTGTTCATCCGTTCTCTCCCTTTTTATGCACCCATTTTGGGGTGCACATAGGACTGTCACGGTGAAGGAATTCCCCCTGCGGTGATATTGATTGGCTCAACAGCGCGATATGCAGTATTATTTAAATTTTTTCTTTTGCAAATTACTTTATTTATCCTGATTTTAGAGCTATACATAACCTTTATTGTTAGGCTATTATTAGGTATATTGTTGCTTTTTAAATGACAAAGATGACAATACTTGTTTATTGAAGAATACAGAACGGCAATGAGGCACAGTGTTTTTTTTTTCAGCTGCGCTTTGGTTGCATCTGGTTGCTGGTCATTGTGGAGTTTTACCCAACATTTGTAAACTCTCGATGACCTGAAAAAAACGGCATACAGCGTTCAGCACAGAATAGACGCTCAGCGTCTCGTCACGCTGCTGCCATTTGTAGCAAAGTGTAAAAATGTGGTGCTCCCATTGCAAAGAATTAAAAAAACAAAAACAGGAACATAGCGGTTGTGGCGGTTGCTTGCCATCCCCTGTGAACACCCCATCCCCAGCAAAATACGCACCTCGGGCCAAAAATTTGTTGCCAATTTCCCAAAATTGTTGCCAACTGTTACGGTCAAGCATGTTAGCCAAATCTCATGAGTGATGTACATACTACTGGACTGGATGTTTACACAGGAGGTGTAGCGTGAGCAGCATGTTAGTCGGCCAGCAGCAGCAACTTCAGCGTGTCTGTGTCTACACGGGATGCGTTCAGGCACAGTATTGAGTGAAAGTCACCCGCGTTTTGGCAGCGCTCTGAGCCCAACACACACATGCTGAGTTATGGGTGTAAAATTAAAGAAAGTAGACTTGAAGCTTAAAAATATGCCGGGTTGTTTCTTAAAACACTGAAATAAAAACTCATGAATGGCAAATATGAAATAATGTGCGCACATCAGAAGTTCTAAAACTCTTTTGAAGCACGTTGTTGGTAAACCGAGAGAAACAGTCTGTTTGACTACACGATTCACACTGATTTGTTCATCTTTCTCTTCTTAATTTATCTTAATGATGACTGTCTTGTGTTTCTTTTTTTCTCCTTTTCTCTCTGCAGAAAAATTGCATTCATGTGAAATGTGTGGATCTTGGGGTAGCTTCTCTCAGTGTGTGTGTGTGTGTGTGTGTGTGTGCGTGCGTTTAGGGGGATATATATGTGTGTGTGTGTGTGTGTGTGTGTGTGAGAGAGAGAGAGAGCGAGAGAGAGTTTATCAGAGGAGACGTGTCAATTAGCTGGGGGGTACAGAAGGCAGAGCCAGAGGTTGGAGGTCAGGGCGGGGGGATTCGTCAGCTGTCACTAACTATAAAAACGTACTGTGTTCTCGTGCACATGTGTGTGTGTGTGGGATGCTGAAGGCCTCGTTGCGGGTCAATAGCTACCGAGTCGAGACGGAGAACATGTGCTTTTACACACACACATACACACACACACACACACACATCCAGCTCACTGTGTGTGGTGACACCTTCTACTGCTGAAAGACAGACAGCAAAAATTTAAAAAAGTAATAATTACCTTTTAACAACAAAGCCTCGTGTTTATTCCTCCTATAACATTTTAACTATTGAATTGAAATAATGTAAAGACTATCACAATAATGGAAATTCAATTTCAATTAAATGTATTTATATAATTTATTAAATAATAACAGAAGTTATCTCAGGACACTTTTCATATACAGCAGGTCTAAAGTGCCAAATGGAGGCTTTCTAGTTAAAGTATAGACACTGATTTGATTTTTTTACTTGTTCAATACGTACATTTTTAACCCATTTCCACTCACCCTGTCATTTTTATTCTTTATTACAAGTACTGTTTTGAAAAAATTAATTATTCCTCCTTCCCTACGTGGAACTTAAATTTTGTGTTGATTTTGGCGGTACCTGTGTACAAAAGCAGTAGTGTTTGCACTCCAAAAAGCCAGAACCTCTCATTTTACTGCAGCAGGGTCTGACAGTCTGCCCTGCAGCGTCCTGGTTCTGGTTCTCGCGTGTCTCCCTTCCCTCTTCCCTCTTCTGTCTGTGGAGTCTGAGCTGAAGGAGTTTCTGGTGAACCTGCATTTTGTCTGATTTTGTCTGATTTTGATGAATTTTGACCAGGTGGCACCGATGACAAGCATGAAGAATAACTATATAGAAATAGCCAGTCTTCTCTCTGATGGTATCGTTTACTTATGTAGGTCATATAGAGGCATCAGTATTAAATTGAGATGGTGTCATAACCAGTTAAAAGTTCCTCACAGTGTCTTTAACTACTGCAATCCTCATTTGAAGTCAAATTGATCCTCTAAAAAATCTAAATAATTGCACTCTTACTCAATGATTCTTTAATTATGGAGAAAAGAAGAGTAAGCTTCCGCCAAATTACATCCAAGTGCAATATGCCAGTTATTTCAGTCAGTTCATCGGGGGGGGGG
>CAKAOI010047241.1:68088-92423 GCA_916701655.1 Sebastiscus albofasciatus
TTCAGGTAAACATCCACTACCATACATCATCAGCCAATAAAATGTGTCTGGACTCCTTCAGACAACAATAAAACCCACCTGGTTTCAGCACAGGCTTGTCCGTTAATGGGATGGATGCCTCTGTCTCCTATAAACGACTCAATCAGAAACAGCTTTTTAAAAATGATGCATCTCTGAGAATGCTGCAACTTTAAATCCTGCTTCAACTTTAACCCTAGTGTACTTACAGTACTGTAGTTGTGCACACACAGTTTTCCTGCACAATGAAGGATTAGTATTGTCATTTCAGGTGCACTCACTTTTAGTTTTTCCTCCAAATTAAGTAGTTTAGATAAAGTTGACTTACAACCTGATCGTCTGACTGCTCGTGTTTCTGCCCTGTCAGACTCCGTTGTACTGATGTTGATTCCAGCCATTACTCCGGTGTTAATCAGTAGGAATGATGGCCAAAAGTACAATCTAATAAACCTCGATTACCCTTTAAGAAAGCTTACTTTAAACATTTATTACGTAAACAAAAGAAAAGCTAAATCCCCATAATGTCAGACTGAATGATGACTCTGATTTCAGTTTTCCAAAGTTCACATAGACTTTCTCGAGGTCTGGAAATGACCTGTTCCTCTGAGAGCTTAAGTGTTTTCTTTTGCAGAGCGAGAAGTGATCAGTGTCAGTAGAAAGAGTCAGGACAGTTCTCTATGTTGGCAACAGCTCAAAACAAAGTACAGGCTTTAGACCGCAGACAGAAGCATTATGGGTATATAATAATAATAATGCCTTCTTTCCTCTCCATCCTCTCTCCTTCCTTCTCATGCTCTCCATCCCTCCTTCCATCTCCATCTCTTCCTCTTTTCTCCCTGAGGTCTTGTGCGTGTGCCCAGTAATAAGAGCAGAGTGTGTGTATGTGTGCGTGTGTATGTGTGTATGTGTGTGTGATCACAGATGACATGATTAGTTTCCTTCATTAGACTAAAGGCCGGGCTTTGCTCCATGGCAAATATTGGGCCATGGAAATGAGAGACATTTACACACACAGACACACACACACACACACACACACACACACACACACACACACACACACACACACACACTTTGAAAGGACACACCTCTAACACTCATCTAATATGTGCTCACAGTTCTGGACAGGACATTCCTCATTTATTCAGCAAATGGTCACACACACACACCTTCAAATGCACACACACACACACACACACACAAATCCATGCAGTCATATCCACACACACATTCTGACCACATTCTGACACTCTCCCTCACACGCCAAGTAAACATACACACTCACAAAATCAAAACTCTTCAAACACTCACACACTTTCTGGCCGAATCCTCACTGCCCAGCTCCACCACACTCCACATTCAAATACATAACCATGGAAAGCACACACACAAACACACACACACGCCAAAGTAAATGGGCGCATGTTGTGGTTCGGCGGTGTGTTCCCTTGGCTTTAATTAATTCCTGCGATTAATGAGACGTGATCAGTTCCAGACTGAGCCGAGCTAACGGCTGCCACGCGTGTGCGAGAGCTGACGGTTCAGTCCACAAACACACCGAACGCCTTCAATGCTTCACCAGCCAAACAGGAGGACAGGTACATTACCTGCTGTTACCACTACTACAATACTACTGCTAATACTGATGCTTCTGCTGCTGTTGCTACTGCCAATAATGTCTATAGTTCACACTAGCCCTGATTTTCCACTCGCAAGAGGAGCTCCCGACAAATTCTCCATATCAGAGGCAAATTGGTGTTGGCTTGGTGCTCGTAACTCGGCGCTCGAGCACTATGTGTGAACTGTTCAAAGAAGACTCGCCGTTGCCTTGCTGACACATTCCAGATATCTAGCAGGCTAAATATCTGGACCTGCTGGGGAGTCTGTCAGGGAGCTACAGCCAATGAGAGCAATGTGTTGCATTTGCAACACAGACCAAAGTTTTTGTTGCACCTACGTAGATGAAAATCCCCGGGGGACCTCGGTGCTGCCGACACCACTGCCTTTGCTAGGCAACGGCAGTGTACAGAGCCACGAGAGTCAGGGATGAGAGCAGGCAGGCTGACGGGTGTCAGATCTGTGCAGAGCACCGGAACAAAAACACAGACAGAAGGCAGCGATGCACATCCCCTGCTTTGTCTGATATAGATAAGATATATTTTAATATGTTGCTACATTATAGCCTATAGAGAAAACTGAAAAGGATACAGTCGTGCACAGAAGCCGTTTTTATGCCACGAGGCAGACTGCCTCTTGGGTCTGCCTGTCTGTTCACATGAGGAGCGCAGTGAGACCCCGTGGATCCACGCGGGACGTCAGTTGAGTAGGCGGTTCTTAATGTGGCCAAGGACACATTCACGTACACACTGCTAAAAGAATGTGGCCATATGTGGCCCAGACCAACTCCGAATGTGGTTTGTGCGATCGGATCTCAATGCGTCTTGAGTGCATTCACACCTGTACTTAGAGCTGTCCATTTGTGGACGCATGTTAATGCCAGGTCTGAACAGAGCCTGTGTTGAGTGTTTACCACCACCACTATTTGCAGTTGATCATTATGTACCACAACGATCAGCCGTTACGTCCAAAACACACATGCATGTGTCAGTGGACGTCTGAGAGATACATACTGGAAACCATGCTTTCTTTTTTTTAACACACACTGATGCTTGTGGGTCAGAACAGGAATGTGCAAATACAAGCCTCTGTTCCCTCAATTACATATGCATACGTAAAAACACACACACACACACACATAATACACACATATGTAGCCATAGATTCACTTTCACTTTTTACCCCCCCACATACACACACACACACATGCTATGTGCTGAGCTGGTGCTGCGCTGGCTGGTAGAGGAGGAAGAGGGTTTAACGCAGACAAAGACAGCCAGGCTCCGCCCACAGGAAGAGAAAGCCGAGGTGGACGCCAAACCTGACCTCTCCACCGTGTGTGTGTGTATGACCGGAGAGAAATCCAGCATGTGGACAGTGTCAAGCTAATATGTGTGCATGAGCTCATTTCAAGACAAACGACCGTCTCCCGCACACAAACACACACTGAGTTGGTTGTATAGTGAGGGTTTGGAGTTAGGAGGGAAACTCCCTTAGATAGAGGCCTTGATACACACACACACACACACACATAGAGAGAGAGAGCTATTTTTCCATCATTTGCGGTACAGGGAGCTATGTGCCCATGTTTATAGCACTGTATGTCTGTCTGGAAAGATGTAAGGCTGCTGCTTGTGTGTATGCGTAAGGGATGTGGGAGTGTGTGTGCGTTGAGGAACGAAGCTTTGACATTTGCGTATACGTCTGTGTTTGTGTGTTTGTGGTGTCCACATGTCTAGCTCGGTTTATGTGTTGGTCTGTTTATCGCTGTGTGTTTTGGAGAAAGTGTTTATGCAGTCAAATTGGTCTTCCCTTCTAAAAGCATGTACTCACATGTAGTTGGTTAGAAGGCCTGGCTCTGCTGCTCTCCGTTTGTTCTTCATCAGCCAGCATCACTTCATATCAGCAGATGCATCCACATTAAAGCTGTTACTTTGTCTTTGTATTTGCCTCTGGAAGCTCTTACTCACAGTGTTTTGTTATGGACTACTGCTGTGTTCAAATATATTGAATCTATCTTCTTTTTAGCCGTGCTAGTGTGGCTCTAATGTGATAGCAGAGTCTGTCTGTCGGTCGGTCCGCCACTTTGGTCCACACCCAAATATCTCAACAACTACTGGATGCATTGCTGTGAAATGTTGTACAGACATTCATGATCCCGAGAGGATTACTCCTAACGATGTTAATGATCCTCTGACTTTTCATGTCGTGCCACCAGCAGGTCAAAGTTTCCACTTATCCAGTGAAATATCTCAACATCTACCAGATGGATTAGCACAACATTGTGTGCAGACATTAATGGTTCCCCGATGTTGTCCTATGACTTAGCACCCGCCATGAGGTTGATTTACTGTATGTTGTTTTGAGTGAAATATCATGACAACTATTGGATGGATTGAGATTTGGTTCAGACATTCATGTTTCCCTTCATCACGACTAAACATTCATTTCTCCATTTCTTTGGTTTTATGACCAAATACCTGCAAAACTAATGTTTTCCATCAGTCTCAGCTGCTCTTTGTGTTTTGTGCGGATTAGCAAATGTCAGCATGCTAACTCACTAAACTATGGTGTAAAAATGGTGAAACATTGTACCTGCTAAACATCAGTATGTTAGCATTGTCATTGTGAGCATGTTAGCATGCTTACGTTAACATTTAGCTCAAAGCACCACTGTGCCTAAGTACGGCCTCACAGAGCTGCTAGCATGGTGGTAGACTCTTAGTCTTGTTTTATTATGAAGTGCTGATTTTTATAATACCTCAGGGTGCTACAGCTCCCCCACTTCCCACATCCATGGTCTGTGTCTAAAGCCCCTTTCCCACTGGACAAAAACCCACTAACACCCACTAACATCTGGCTTTTGTCTTTAGTGGGAAAGGTTACAATTGGCATTCATTCCTGGGACAAATGACTCTGCAGTAGTCAGAGGTATGTATCGGCTCCAGCTCAAATCGGCGGCAATGGACACCCCGGTGAACGCGCTTTTCCAGCGCAACTTCTGCAAGTATTTGTCTTCTCAGCCACAAATACCGTCCATCTCCATCCGAGCAGCGCTCAAACATCATTCCAAATTAGTTGGCACCGAGTTTGAAATAGAGACTGAATAAGTAACAGAAATAAAAAGAAGTTAAGTTTTCACTGGCCTCGATGCTGCTCTACTAACTCTGTTTTCCGGTGTCGTTTGTGATGTTGAACGTGACATGCCAGAAAAAAAGACATACTTGTCTACTGGCAATGGGAACAGAGTCTATCGCCTATTTTTAGAGAGTTTTCCTCTATTTAAAAACCTGCAAATAAATGCTAATTTTGGTGGAAAATTGGTATTAGAGATGCACTGAGGTGCATTGTTTCTTCAAAGCTCCTTCATGATTAAGACATACTTTAGTTCTTTGGTGATTTATTATGCAACTTCAAAACACCAAACACACAACAACACAGTAGTTTACAACCTTCCTGTTGGTCTCTACCATATGTGGATGAATGGCCCTTCAGGCCTGAAAACACAACAACAGCAAACATGTTCACGAAACACCCAAACCAGAGTTAGATTGCTTATTTTGGGGGGGGTTTCATTTCACAGATTCCATGTCGGTTCATGCTGCTCTGGAAGTGGCTCAGACAAATTTTTGGAATCACTGAGGTTAAGATAGCTGAGGTATAATTATACGTGTGGTTCTTTGTCAAATCACCAAACTGAGCATTCCTGCACAGTATTTTTTTATGGGTCAACCACACACACACACACACATACATTTATATTCCTTGAAATACTTTGTCACTTTGGGTGCACGCAGCTTTTCTAGTTGGCTTCCAGCAAGGATGCACACTTCAAAGCATACACGTGGATCTCAGAGTACACAGAGAGAAAGAGATAAATATAATTGGTAGACTGCACACAACGCATTGAAATGTATGCTGTATACACCTACAGAACTTCCACACACACAAACATGCAATTTTATATTATATTATATTTTTGGATGCAGTTTTCAAAGCATGCTAGTATTCTGGTGGAATGCAGACGCACACACACAGACACACTCGTACATATCCCCTTGAGTACCCTGTCACTATTGGATGTACACATCAAAGCCTACAATGCCTGTTATGTGTGTGGCGACAGACAGTAATTAACTGGGAACATCCCAGTGGGACCAGTACTGACTGACTCCATCAATCAAAGCCAATCTGCTGCAACCACTGGAATGTCTGCAGGGAGCTCGCATGCTAACACTTTGTTAACGCAGGAGTGTACGTTTGGGTGTGTTTGTGTTTGACATTCATAACAAAATATTTGTTTGGTAATTAAACATGCATAATCATGTATTGGCAATATAAGTGTGTGTGTGACATGGTGTTTATGATATGGTGTTGAAAGTGTAGTGCCGTAAGTCAAATGTGAAACATTTATTTATCTTAATTTACCCAAATTAGACATTTGGTGCTCCACCTCTCACCGGGGAGAGGCTGCGTTACAGTTAGAGCTGTAGGCTCATTCTATAGAAGATTGCACCTGAATAACATTTAAGGGGCCATTATTGTAGCAGAACTATTTGCAAATGTGTGTGGAGAGATGTGTAACTGTATCTCAATCCGTGTGTGCGTAATCAGATGTGTAAATGTGTAAAATAACCTCTAAATGCATATTGAGATCTATTGTTTGCGTACAGGAATCTGCAAATGTATATTCAGAATCTGTGTGTGCGTAATCAGTTTTTTTTAAATGTGTGGGAAAAAAAAACTCCAAATAGTATTCAGATGTGTTGCAAGTGAAATCTGTAGATATATAGACAGTCTAAATGCGTACATAAATCTGTAAATGTGTAGGCAAATCTGTAAATGTGTACATAGATATTATTGGCTGAAAAGTCAAAGAATTTTGCTCCAAGAGCTGGAAATACAGACATATCGCAAATCCCACATCTTAGATGTTTGAGCATCCCTGAATGCCGCAGTTTTCAAAATGACAACAGCGCCACATTAACATAATTCTGACACAAAATAAATATGTTGTAATTTTGGTATTTCAAGAATTCTCAGAATAACTTGGATGCAATTTGAAGTTGTTCTTGCGAGATATGCAAAGCCACCAGTGTGGCCATTTAACTGATTCAAAATACAGGTGTATATATAGAGAGAGAAAATTAATCTGATCTGTTAGAGCAAAAACACACAGACACACACATGCATTCACACATTTGGTGGCGACAGACAGTAGCCAAATGTTGTTTGTGTGTGTGTGTGTTTGGGAGAGACAGAGGGGGGATATGAAGGGGTTAAGCAGGGAAGTGCTGGAGCCAGAGAGATTGACCCAGACATGACCTGCCTATGAGAACATGGTTTAACCCCTCACACACACACACACACACACACACACACACACACACACACTGAGTGGCTCATCCTGAAAAAGATGGAGAGATGGAGGAATAGATAAAAAGAGAGATGGCATGGCTCGTTTTTTACTGCTGAAGCTGTCATATAATGTGTAATAATATCCTCCAACTTCCTGTTATTTCACAGCCCAAACGTCACCAACATGAAGATGGATTAAGTGCTGATAATTAGACAAAAACAAATAATTAAATAGTGTTAGTTTGAGTGCCTCATTTGTAATAGAAATAACCAACACATGATGAAAATGGATGTATATATATACAACTCATTCTCATCCCAACTCTCGATACACTTTCACTTACGGTCACAGTAAATACATGGTTAACGTTGTGAACAAAAACACTTAGGTTTAGGTAACAAAACCACTTAGTTATAGGTTTAGGAGAAAACATCATGGTTTATCTTAACATTGCTACGTTTGTTAAGTGAAAGTGAAACTTGCCCTGTGTTTGTTTGACCCATCCACCACCCCCTCCACCGGCCTTAGTTGTGTTTTGTCACCCCACTCCTCGGACACTTTCTCTGAGCGTCTAATATTGACACGGATGGGTTTACATTTGACGTCTTGGGAATGAGAACGGGCTGATATATACAGATCAGAATAACATAATGAATATATCACGTACATTTTGCTCTTAACGTTTCAGAAACACGAATTTAAGGGTAGATCCTGCAGTGCAACTTGTTTTCTTATAAGGAAATTGTGTACTTTTAAAGAAAATCTTAGCCTAAAGTGCTCCATGCAGCAGCCACTAGTTCTTGCAGTTCTGTCTGACCTCACTTACTTCCTGGCGTATGACCAATCAGATAACAAGTCATCGCCGGTTTAGGAGCACATTGGCCGTGAACAGGCTGAAATGGGGCCTATTAATCATCATCAGCTATTAGTTTGGATTGCATTTAAGATTGTGTGTGGCTGAGTAAAAGCGAGATAGGGTGTTTATGGGAGTTTGTGTCAGTCCATAATTCAGTGTTTATGGATTTGAATGATTTGTATATGGGTGTGTGTGTGTGAAAATCAAAGTCATAATTCTGTTTATCTGGGTGAAAGTTTGTGTGTGTGCAAAAACACACGTAATGATGTGTTTTTGTTATCGTATCCTTCACATCATTTTGGGGTTGTTTGTGTATATGGATAAGCAGTTTGTGTTTGCGCAGTGTGTGTGTTGTCCCTACATGTTAAGTTGTTGGAACAGACGAACTACAGTTTAGAGTCTGCTCCCCCCCTGCTTCACACACACACTCTCTCTCTCTGTCTTTGATGTCTCTCGGTCTCGTGGATCAGATGATCCATAGAGAGGCAGGAGAGTTGTTTATGAGCTGTGGATGAAAAGCATGTCATTGCTGTTGTGTGTGTGTGTGTGTGAGTGAATGCTGCTCTGGTAACGTCTTGGCATCGACATCAGACCTCGTCTCTGAGCTGATGTTGAACCTGTGAACTGTCGGACTGCTCTGCCTCCGCTCACTGACTCCGCTCACTGACTCCTTGTTCTGTGTTGTCTCCAAAAAAAACCTCAAGAAAGAGACTGTGCACAGTCTGTGTTGTTCTACTTTTCTATCACATTACTTACATAGATTTTATCCAGTTGTATCCCTAAAACATTCCTGAAATGACAAGAAACTATGTCTAGATCGTAGACGAAGTTAAGTCTACACATCAGCAACTCACACACTGGAAACTTTCTTGCAGTCTTTATTAACAGAGACGTTTCGAAGTGCCTGTGGAAAGTCAAAATGTCAACGATAATAAAGGGCTTCCAGTGTGCAGCTACTGACTCTGTGATTACAATAATGAAACATATTCACACACTGTATTTGTGTGAAGGTTCACAGCTGAGGAACGCTGATCAATAAATATGGAGATATTTCACACAAATGATCAGAAGTGGACTGATACACAAGAGCAACAATATCCGTATGTGTTCATCCAGCTGATCTTATATATAAGTGTGTGTGTGTGTGTGTGTCTGTGTGTGTGTTTGTGTATGTGTGTCCTCGGGGTCAGGGACACATTGGGTTGTTTATGCTTGCTATGGCAGCGATAGAGTTTTGTGTGCGCGTGTATGTTTGGTTAAGATGAGCTGATGGGCTCTGTTGGGATAAAATCACACACTCAGACACACACACACACACACACACACACACACAGACTGTCAGTGCTGTAGCTGTTAAGGAGCAGATGTCGCTAAAGCTCACTGTCACCCTGCCCATAGTGTGATGCTGAGGTCACACTAACACACACATATATATACACGAACGCACACTTTCACTCTCACTGACCCTCCTTGACTGCAGTAGTGAGCGATTATAGATGAATGATGACGGATATTAAAAATAAATCAACTTTTTAAGATTTTGTTTTACGAGTTTAAGAAACAGACTTTAGAAAGCAGGGGAACTCTACTGTTTGTTCCTTCTCTACACTTTGTATAGACATTTTCAAACTCAACAATGTAAATAAAAATGGGCCCCTTGTTCCTGTTGCAATGTTTGTTAATGCAGTATCTGACAGGAACTAAACTTGGACCAAAGCTGGTTCTCTAGCATCAAGAATGGCAATGAAAAGGTCTATTGGTGCCTTCAAATGTGGTCTTGTCTACCATGTTCACGGGAAGAGTTCATATGAACACCCCCAACATTTAGCCTCCTTGCTGACAAGCTAGTATGACATGGTACCAATGGATTCCTTGGGTTTTCTAGTTTCATATGATATCAGTATCTTCACCCTAGTTTTGAACTTGAGCCCGCTACAACCTAAAAATCGCAAGTTGTGTTAATGCGTTAAAAGAATTTGTGGCATTAAAACAATTTTGCAAACACAAAATAGTCTTAATTACTATCAATCAATCTAACTATCTATTTATATATTTTGTATTGAGTACAAACACATTGGAAATTGTTATGCTTTTCTCCTTCCTAATGTGCAAAACAAACCAAACTGAAACAGTGACCCAAAAACCGCAAAACAAACCGAACCGTGGGCTTGTTGAACCGCTGCCATTACTCTTCAGCAGGTGGTTCAGTCCAATCAGGCAGCAAATGTACACATTTTAATGAAAATACACGCTTTTTCTTTCAAACTCAGATTTCTTCCTCTGTCTCTCTTGTTCTCTCCCTTTCATTGATCCATTACTCCTCTCTTTGTCTTTCTCTCTATATCGTTCTCCATCGATTTGTGTCCATGCACACAGGTAACCAGGTTACCCTCAGAAATCAGGTTAAGCAGGAAATCTGACAAGGTGGTTTCTCTTTTCTCTCTTTCATCCACTCCCTCAACCCCTCTCTCCTTCTGTCCCCTTTATTATTCTTGTTCTTCCCATTACCTCCTCTCTTTATTCCTTCTCCCTCACAGAGCCAACACTGAGCGTGGTCTGAGAACTTTTTACAGAACATAAACCTGTCGTCACGCAGTGTCATTACTTTGTCATCCAGAGCAGCAGCACTCTTTTCTTTAAGTATGGTGTCTCTTTTCTTTTCATCTGTCTGTTTTCACTTCACCCACATCCTCCTTTATTCCTTCCTTTCTTTATTTTTTTCTTCCTTATGCTTTCCATCGGTTGGTCTTTCTCTGAAATGTTCCTCTCTATTTTTCCTTCACTTGTTTTTTTTCACATCATTCTTTCCTAAAGGTTGATGCTCTCACGCACACACATTAATATCTCTCTCTCATTCTCCTCCTGTTCCTGACACACACACACACACACACACACACACGCACACACTCCCAAACTGCCTTGCACATGTTAAACTTGGCTCAGTTCTCAGAAAGCTGGAGTGCATGTGTGTTTTTATTGCACGTCTTTCAACTAAAAAGCTGTTGATGGAGATAGTACCCTGATAATAAACACAATATTAAAATGTTTATTTTTTTGTTTAGTATCTGTATGTTTAGTCTCTTAACAACTAGTTTTCATCTTTCCTTTCCCATGAATTAGAAAATGAAGGTTGTTTAAGCTTTCCACTCTGCCTGACAGTATCATATAGAGTGGTGCAGGGATGACGTATTTTGTAGGCCAACCAGGAAGTTAGCATGGCCCCGGTTCCCTCGACAAAAAGCCAATGGGATTTTTCTATTGGTTTTCGGATTATTGTGGAAATTGCAGTTCATACTTACATGTTTTGTTCTGTAAGATGATCTTCACAAATTAACTCCTCTTTTCTGATTTTTGAAGCGTAAATGCAATCACCAGAACTAAAAATCGAACGTTAGGAAATAAACAAACTACAAACAAACTACTACGCCTTTTTTAACACACACTTCAAAATTCACGAGTAGGATATTTACTGATGTATTTTATGTCGTAGAACAAAACCACATGTACATATACATGTCCAAAGAATGCTCCTAAAACCTGAATCATATCAGCATATCTCACATGTCTTCATCAGAAAATGCTCCATTCAGAATAAGGCCTAATTCAGAATATCCAAATGGAATATGTTGTTATGTGACCCGTATCAAATTTGAAATATTGTCATATTTGGAATAATAGTGGAATATTTGTGCATGTAAACGTAGTCAATGTCAAAGCATCTGAAATATAAAGTTTCACCTCACCTTTCTTCTTTTACTCAACTTTTCTGTGTCCCATTTTATTTTCCTTATCGATTTCTTTTCTCGGCCCTCCTATGTTCATTTTGTATACTCCTTCTTTCTTGGTTCTTCTCTCTATTCTCTTTCTTCCCCTACCTACACTTTCTTCACCTTTTCCTCTTCCTCTCTCGTCTCTGCCTTCCTACTCCTCCTCCTCCTCATCCCCCCACCCACTCCACTTTCTGTTCCTTTTTTCTCTTCACTTCCTGTTCAGTCCTCCACTTATCCTTTCTTCTTGTTGTCACACTTCTTTCAGTCTCACAAACACACATTTGAATCCCGCTGTGAGAGTGACCCTGGTATTTTGTGTATCAGACTGTATGCGTGTGTGTGTGTGTGTGTGTGTGTGTGTGTGTGTGTGTGTGTGTGTGTGTGTTTGGAAACCTTGAGAGTCCTGCTGATGTTCCCACCCTGATAGCCAGGTGTCCCGCTGACACATCCTCAAACCTCGAAGACACCACAGAGATTAAAACTGGAAAATGCCCCCAAATCATTTAATGAACACACCCTCTATAAAACACACACGGTCTAAGGTGACAGTGGATGGCTTTGAGAGAAGATGAGGTCATCTGGCCTTTCTTGTTTCTCTCTCTGTCCATCCATCTCTCCTCTTCTTCTTCCCCACACAGATGCCATAAATAACCACCCTTACACACACACACACACACACACACACATACACACACACAGAAGTGTCTGGAGGGAGTTGAAACAGCAGAGATGAATGTGAGAGAAAAAAAAGTGTGAAAAGCAGATGGAGAAAAGAGAGCTGATAAGAGAGGACAGGTCGGTGATGTCACCCCACATAAAACAAGAGAGAGAGAGGAGACGTGGAAAGTGTCTGAGGTCATCTTCTCATAATTCACTTCATGCGGCCTCAGTTCACTCTTACTGTATCTCACCAAGTGTTCCTGATACGCAGCTGCCTGAAACTCATCCTTTTCAGCTGTGTTTATATCCATCCTGTGATGAATCACACAACAGAGAAACAGAGAAGGATTATTTTCTGAATTCTGTCTGTGAGGATCGTCAGTTTGTACCAGCAGAGGTCAAATGTCAGGGTCACCTACAGAGTAGCACCTCTTGAGCTGCTGGGGATTCACGTCAGCAAGGTTTAGGGGTTAAATCATGTCTCCTGATTAATAGATGATCTCATCTACACTGTCTCGACACCCACCACAACCCTGTCTCCTGAAACAGCCCATTTGCAGGAAAAGGCATATGAATACCACGATAATGTGCGAGGCATTTAGCGTGCAATACAAATGTCTTTCTTGCTTTTCGTGTTTCATTTGCATGCTATGTAGTCTGTACTGACTGCAATGTAAACGCATCCTAATCCTGAAACAACCCGATTTTAAATATCGCTAAAACCAAAGAAATAATAATCGCCTTCCGGAGAAGTTACTTGAACTCAGATGCACAAGCACTTTTAGCAGTAGAACAATTAGGGCTGTCAAAGCGATAATAATGCGTTAACGCAAATTTACGGTCATTAATCAGCAAACAGGAAAAGGTTTTGTAGGAAACGTAATGCCACCCAGATCACAAGAAAACCTTTTCATTGAAACAGGGTTCTCCGTGCATCTTGCAGCAGCTGAATCAGGTGCTTCTCAGTTCAAGGGCAGCAATCCTCCACGGAGCACACTGATTGATTTGCAGCCTTTAATTGTGCAAACAGAAACGTGTTTATTGGTTGCATTTGCAGATTGTTCTCTGCCAACACAAAATGTTCACACTGTCAACATTTTTCATTTGTTTTCCTACAATATCCGCTCGGGCAAACTAAACCATGATTTCGTTTGTTTATGGTTCTGGTTGGGCAAGATCCTGGTTTTGGTTGAGCATTGAAAAAAAACCAACACTGCCTTGACTTTTTAAATATTTAACCAAAACCACAATCTTTCCCAATCTGTAACCTCTACTGGTTTAAAACTAAGAACATGTGGGACGCAGGTCTCCAGTGTCAAAGTCCTGCGGTTCGTACGCCCAACTATCCACCCCGACCTCCTCCCTGTGACCTCGGTGTGATTTAAGGATGTCACACTTTGTTGATCAGAAAAAAAACATGTTGTACTGAACATGGGTGGATGGGGTTGATATACTGTGCAAATGAAAATAAAGCTGTGACTTTGTGTATTATATATTCTAATAATTTAAGTTAAATGTCATAGCACATGAAAATGACTAGAAGGTTGTGAAGTCCTGGCTGCCTCAAAAGTAGAAAAACAAACTACAAATAGTTGAAGAGAACATGAAAAGATATCTTTTAAAAAGAGAGTGAGAAAACATAGACATACTGTATACAGTTGGACACATGCACACTCTCTGTTCCTCTTCTCCGCTAAGCACCATCTAAAAGTAATGCTAGAGTTGGCTCTGCAGGTAGGACGCCTGGGATAAATGGACCACATCTCCTTCTCCTCAGTATGTGTGTGTGTGTGTGTGTGTGTGTGTGTGTGTGTGTGTTCAGTTTAAGATTTTATATCTACTGCTACTGTTAGTTGTGTTAAGTGCCTAAAGTCCAAAATGGGGCTCACAAATGTGGACACAAACGTGGATTACAAACAACAGATTGTGTGGCATATATACATATTACAGTGCATTCATTCTTTGTAGGTATAACTACGACCGGTGAATGAGAACAGCCTGCTATATAAGATACATAAACAGGAAAAAATATACAGTGAGTTTCCTTTTTTGCCTTATGGGGGAATTAATTTAGAATTTGAATTAGTAAATTTGAATTTGCATTGTGACAAAAATAACTTGTAAGCCAAACTTGTGTCCATATCCAACATACATAATGTTATCTGATGGGATGACAGCATTTTTGTTCTGTTTAAGTCTGACCTTTAACACTTTATTGTTCCAACAGGAACAACACATAAAACAACCATGTTAAACACAATACCTAACACATGACAGCGGGTGTGGGTGTGTGTGTGTGTGTGAGTGAGAGAGTCTGTTATAGTGTAGCAGATTTATGGCACGTGGGATACAAAAAGTTCTATGTTAGATAAATAAGTTATATTCTCTCTCTCTCTCTCTCTCTCTCTCTCTCTCTCTCTCTTTCTCTCTCTCTCACTCTCTCCGGGACACACTGCTGTCTTTGTGCCCATTGTGCCAGAGCAAATATACACTGTGTTTAGCCAGCACCACAACACGGGCACATACACACACACTCTCACACTTCATGGAGTTTTCATTCATTCTTTAAATAATTCTCTCTCTTATTGTGATATTTAACCAACATACACATACATTGTGCACACACACACACACACCCACACACACTCTTGTAAGTACCAACATCCTTTCACACAAGCCCTTAGCAAACAATGCTAAACCACCAGCTCATAAATAATCAGCACTGCCAAACCATGCAAGTGTATGTGTGTGTGTGTGTGTTTCTGCTACATCAACATGGTATGTAGTTGAGTCCTGGCTGGCAACCAATGGGGTACGTCCTATCAGGATTAGCCTGGAATGTACACACTTCCTCTCCCGTCTGTCTCTCTCTCCTTCGGTCTCCCTCTTCTTTCTCTGTCTCTCTTCAGTGACATATATTTTGGATGATCAACATCCTCCTTGTTACTGATTAGAGTAGAAGAACACAACTATACAATCAAGTTTCAAATTATTTGTTGTCAAACGCAGAACATTTACAGAGAAGCAGTCGAAAATCTTAGTTCTCAATGGTAAAAGAAGACACATTTTGCAGTTCAGCTCAGTCAGACTGACAGTACAGTGAGTGAGCAGGTTGGTTATATGTTCATGTTTATTATCACAGGCCTGTTAATAGAATATACCTCCCTGAACTCACTAATTAACCAACCGGGTCTCACTCCCAAATCGTCAAATAGTGACGCTTGGTCAGTGCCCCTCGGTGTCTGATACCGACGCACCAAGGCACCATTTAGCGTCTGTATGAGATATACCGGGCTTTCAACTAACTCCAGTGTAAACCCATCCGCGTCATTATTAAACGTCAGAGCAACTGACGTAGTTTAAATAGCGAGAAAATCTGAGTAGGGCGGGTTAGAGTGAAGGTTGGATGGGTCAAACAAACACACGACTTTCACTCAGGAGACTGCTGTTCCTCTCCCGTGTGAAACCAAGTAAATGTTGACTTATTTTACTGCAGTTTACATAACAAACATAGTTATTTTACGTAGAAAACATACTTATTTTAACCCACAGCATGACTTTTTCCTAACCCTAACCAAGTGCTTTTTTTGTCTAAACTTTACCACATAATTGTGTTGCCTCATAATTAAGTAAACCTACGTTAGAAGTTTATTTTGAAAAGAGACTGTATATATGCAATGAGCGGGAACTGTACGTTTCCTGTGAACCCAGAAGTTTATTTTGAAAAGACACTATGCATGTAACGAGCGGAAACTGACACGCCATCCCTGATCAACGTATCGTCGACCAACATTCGCCTGCCCTGAAAAGTCCAAAACTGACGCTAGACGGGAACCTAGAGCGTCATAGGTTGAAGCGTAGGGCCACTGACCAAGCATCAGTATTTCATGAGTTGGGAGTGAGAACACGTTGAATTACATATCTCTTTAGGGGGAGTTACTTGCTGTATCTTGATGAACAACAGTTAATCCATCTGCCCAGTACGGTTGTGCAGCATCTCCGATGGTTGCCTGAAACCTCACAGTGTCGACATCACTCCAGGAAAAATAAGGAACTTTTAACATTTCTGATTGTTTACAGATTAAGCAATCTGGCTCTGTTTACTGTACATGTGTATAGATTTACTGCACATGCACATACAGTGGACCAATGTACTGCACACACAGAGCAAATTATGTTTTTACATTAATCAGCCAAACTTGAACTAAACTGTATTTGCTTTGAATTCCTCGAGGGGTTAAACAAATATTAGGAGGCTGAAACCATTTACACACACAGGTTTGGTGTTTTAGAGGAAACTCCTCTCTTCCTCTGACTGGGGATGTGACCACAGGGAACGTAACCTTTTCCCCTCAGCGTGATGGGGTGTGTGTGAAGGTTTGTGTGTGTTCATGTGTCTGAGAGAGAGAGAGAGCTCCATAAAGACTGCTGGGATGATTTCCTCTGCTCTATAAGCACAGTCTCTCTCCCATGACCACCTCCTCTACCTGGAGACCTCTCTGTCTCTCTACCTGTCTGTGGTTCTGCCTGTCAGTCTCAGAATCTCACCTACCTACTGGATGGGATGTTCTCAGCAACGATGGAAATGACAAACAGCAGCATGCAACCGCAGCATAAATACATCAATGAATGGTGTACGTGGCCAAATATCCTGCTAACAGGACGTTTTATATGTTTACACATATACTGTATCTAGAGTTAATCTTCTACAGTACATATGTTGAGGAACAGAGGCATCAGAATACGCTAGGGGATGCTACTTATTCAATGCAACACTCCCATGACACAGACCCCACCGCCAACATCCCCGGTGTGGCTCGACCTTGCCACTGGCCATGACAGTGTTTCAATTCTGTTTTTTGCGTTTTCATATGGATATAGATTTTTTTTATACCATGCTTGTCTGGATGTGCCTTTTTTTTGAGAAGGAAGGAGGAGAAACACAGTTTACAAAACATGTGGACTAGGCCTTATGCTGTGTGCCTACTAGATGTAATTAGAAGTCTGCATGTTCAATTGTTCACGGTCCGAAGTGGTCAGTGACTATATGAACCAAATTTGAAGACGTCCCAGACGAGGTCAAGAGGACCTTCTCTGAGCAGAAGGGTGACGAGGCTCATTGCGACCCCGCTGATGTGCAAATTCTGAAAACCTGTCTGGGACAAACCAGCCAGTCGTCTACCGAGCACCTGGACTTTAAGTTATTTGGAGTCTGCTTGACCCTTTTTCTTTCTCCCTCTTTTACTTCTTTTCTTCTCAGAAACCCTTTATAGGCTCTTTCATAGATCCATCCCTCTCTTAAATGGCACCTTTCCTATTATCCTCAGAATAAAGGCCTATTTAAGTAGCTATTCATACTCGCACACTCACACACACCAGGGTCAGAGATAAATGGTGTCATTAAACAGGGGTGGTGAAGACTTCCTGGCCTCTCACACACACACAACCCACTGAGCCCTGAGAGTGTGTGTTCATATATTTCACGAGTTTTCACACACACACTCAGCACACTGTGTTTGTGTATTCATATATTTTACCATATCTCATGCACACACCCACACACTGGTGGCCATCCATCACATCCATGAATGGACCATTTAGAGTCGGCGGTGAGAGACAGACGGACTGGGAGAGAGACGGGCAGTGGGAGTGTTTGGTAAAACGACCCCAGAAGCAGAAAGCATGTGTGATACACTTAAAAAAGGTTTTTAATTAATCAGAAAGAATTAAGTGCAGCATATTTTGTCCTAATCAGCACCCTAATCAGGGCTCCGTGCTGTGTTGATATGATGGTTATGTATTAGCATGTAGTGTAAACCCCTGTGGCTGTGTTCGTCATGTTTGGACAGTTGATAATGTATTTTTACCATAACAGTCTTGAGTCAGTCAGTCCTTCAGGGTGAACACGTCACTCCTCTGTGCAGACATTACAGTTTCAGATGAAATGTTCCCATTAACGAGCCTGACTCCGTCATGGGAATTCAGCCGAGAGTTGCCTCCTGCAGTACGTAATAATGTCTAAATATCTACAGAATAGGCCAGAAACGGAGAGCTGTAACTATAGCATCTGGAGCCTGAGAAGAAAAGGTAAACCTGCAAAAACGACATCATTTTTGTGCAGGTAAAGAATGGTTATCCTCTACAAGATTATCTACATGTGTAAATGGAAGAAGGGAGAAACTTATAAAAAAAAAAACTGTTCTACTGATGTCCATTGTGACATCTACTCTGTATTTTTTTTTTAAATTTGATTATTTATTGATGAAAATCTGAATATTTTCATTGTCGTATTCTCCACGGCAGTTGATCTACGGGCCCACAGAGCTGAAATCACATTCATTCAAGCTGATGATAAACTGTACACACTAACCACAGGGCAGTGTGTCAAGCGTGTTAGGAGGGGGATCGGTTTCAAAGCCACCTCAGTCCTCACAACTTACCCATCTCCATCTGTGAGTGTGCCGGCAGTATAAATACATGGCTCTCTTTACACCGCAGCCATGTGTCTGTGCGTGCGTGCATACATATGTTAATGCATACATGTATGATATTTCATCTACATTCATGTATGCCACACCGAGCACGTTAAACACACACACATGCAGCAGGGGACGGTGGTTTCAGACTCCTGTAATTCAGCCGTTCAAGATGTGAGGCTTTTTAGAACAAGAACAGAGGCATGATGGGAAAGATCGATGTATATATTTCTATTTATTTTTCTATTACTCACTTCAATAGAGCCCTATCAGTGCAGTCAGGATTAAAGAGAGGCCATGTGCATACTGTATAAAAATCAGGCACAGCTCCTATATCCCTACTTTTTTTGTGTTTATAATTGTGTGATATGTTTAATATAATCTATTGGAGAAGACCACCAAGTCATATTCATGATTTATTTCCAAATCCCTTACACTGATACAGGGCCCTAACAGTCGTACCAAATACTCTTGAAATATTGATATGTGTTACTATACTGAATTACTTCTTCTTGCTTTTACACACACAGTTTATGAATGGATTTTATTATTTGTTTTAATATAATTGTTATTATAGAGTTTTCATAACATGGGTGAAAAAATAAAATAAATCATAATACTTACGTATTTAAATCCGAACAATCACATTTTGGTCAAAGTTTGTATGTTTTAGAGTTTCCCCCTCGACCTGATATAGGTTTCTGCATGATGACGTTGCTACATATATATAAACATATATCCTATCCATAGTCAGTGTGTATTACATACACTACAGTAAGATGGCGGTCGGCATGCTCCTAGTTTGGAGAAGCAGACAGGAGTACCGGCATGGAAGCCAAGCTATGTACTGCTGTGGACGCCACGTTAAATGTAAATCAGTTTTTATTGTCACACATTATATTGTATATAGCACAGCACACAGTTAAATTTACTCTCTGCATTTAACCCATCCTAGTATTAGGAGCAGGGAGCAGCTACTATACAGCTACCAGTCCACAGTATGTACTTGGTCCATGTGGGGACTTGAACCGGTGACCCTCCGGTTCCCAAGCCAAGCTTTGATCAGTGCAGCGGTAGATCAGCAACTCCTGTGGTCAATGGAGTCTAGTGGCTTTGAAGACAGCGATAACAGCTTCGGTTCCCGGTCCGAAAGGGCTGTCTGACGGCGAGGTAAAGCGGTGAAAATATTCTCAATGTAGCGCACACTTGAACTGATATTGATTTTTTATTTAGGTCACTAAAATACGTTTTTCTGCTGCTCCTGTCCACAGCCACTTTACTTTGCCATCAGACAGCCCTTTCCAGTGGGGAACTGTAGCTGTTATATTGCCCTCTTCAAAGAACACATACAGTACAACCCCAGTTAAAAAAAATCCCTTTCTAACTAACCTTTTCATGGACATTTTCATTTAAAAATCCCAGACAAGAAGGCAGATGTGGTCGACCTTTAAATGACACCAAAGCTGTTTATTTAATAGAACTATCCAATGTCCCGTATAATTCTTGTTATGAAAGCTTGTTCAATATCTTGTGTCATGCACAAGGGTTGTGAGTGAAAAGGTCATCATTGATTAGGTTTTTAGCCTGACTGATTTTACTGTAAAATGATTGACTTTCTGTCTTTGTGTGCTTTTGTTGGTCAGCAGATGAGAGTGAAAGAGCAGAATCATGTATCAGTCAGATTGATGGTAAATGATGGAATGAAAGTGTTTCCTTTTTATGTAGAGACAACGTGTTTCCCATTTCCTCTTCCTTTTTGCTGAGCAAATGCAATAGCACTGTGAGTGTGTAAGGAAGAGTGAGGAGAAACAGCACCTGTCTTCCATCCCCCCTTCACACACACACACACACACACACACACACACACACACACACACACCGTGTGATCACACAGTCAAAGAGTCCCAGTGTGCTTTTGTTAATTGGAAGACAGAGAGTTACTGATGGGAGAGGCTGAACATAGATTTGACTTTGTGTACCAGTACCACACACAGATCAGACATTTTAGGCTGATTATAGATGATTACATTTGCATATGTTCTTATGTATTGAAAAGTTCTTTGAGGTTCTTTGTGAGCACCGACCAACACTGAATACATGATCAGATTTTTTGTATTTTTGATTCATTCTCTGATGAAATTTTGCCTGATTTAATTAAGAGTTTGTTCAATTTGTGCTGAAAAATTCTTTAACTAACGTATAACGTATAATTATAGTTATAAGTACTTATAAATATTCATAATGCTTTATAATAATAATTATAACACATAAAGCATTTTATGATGACTTATATGGTATATATATATATATCATAATACTTCATAATTGCAGGTCACTCACTGACATTTTTTCTAAAGGATCATAGTGTATTATAATCCCATAGTTGTAATACATTATAATATTTTATAATGCATTATAATGTGATTATAAGTTACTCTAAGTGGTCACTGTTTTCTTTAAGTAAAGTAAAAAAAAAACCATATATATATATATCATTAAATCTATGCAAAAACAACAAAAACAATGTTAATAGCGAATGTTGTGTAAATTAATTATACAGTGCTATAAGCAGATAATAACACATATGTATGTTTACAATGCATTATGGGCATCATAGAAAGTGCTACCAAAAACGTGTTTATATTCAACAAAGTCATAGGTTTAGAAAAGTATTCGTTTGGTATTGAATTGACGTGTATTGTCACCCTCTTAAAATAAAATGTAATACCAAGCTATAATGAGAAAATTATTCTGTGATCACAAGAAAGCAAAAACGTTCACATAATTACATGCATGACCTCTCCTTATAAATAACTTTTTTCTCACCTCGTAAACAGAAATTTCACTCACAAAGTCACACTGTATTCGCTGTAATTCACACCAACAGAAACACACACACACACACACACACACACACACACACACACACACTGAGGCGGTGGCAGGCTGGTGAATTGATAGAGAGAGAACAAACAGAGAGTTGTTTGCTTTAGAAAAAAGTGTCACAACTTTCATTCATCTTCACAGCCCACAACACTCACACATGCCCACGCACACACACTTAATTTGTACCACTGTTCAGACACTGCTTGTTTTCTTTGAGTTCTCATTCAGACAAACATTCACTCACATGTCCCATAATTCTCATGCTACACACACACACACACTCACACACAAAGACAGCAGTATTCTCTCTCACACATTCACACACAACCATAACTCAGAATCTCCTCACACGTGTGGACATGACTACGAACTTTTCTGCTGTCAACACACACACACACACACACACACACACACACACACACTCTCAGCCACACACGCTGCAGTGCTGAGTTGAGAGGAGTGTGTGTGATAAGTTGTATTATGAGACGGTGTTATCTGTTGTGTCAACGCTGCCTTTAACACCTCCTTCCTTCTCTCTCTCTCCTCACACCAGTAAAAATATCCTTACAGGGTTCCTCAAGAAACTCTCAATGAACTTTATGGCTGTAATTTCAGGAACCTCTAAATGTTCTGCTAAGTCCTTTTACCTACACAAACAGGCACAATGATAATTGCTCATTTTAATAACTGTGGATGGAAGGTATGCTCAAATGCCTGACATGCACCTGACTGTCTCATACATACTGTGAGATGATAGACATTTGTCAGCCACAAGAAATTTTGTTGTGCCATTTTTTTACTGCGGTACAGTAGCTCTAATGCTATCATTAGCAAATTAAAACGAGCATTATTGGTTGCCGCTACGGCGTGTCAGAGGACATTTGCATAAAGCTGAAACTTTCTTAACTCCTGAGAGCCGCACAACCGGGCTTCTCTTGAGTCTCGGGGGTGGCGGACAGTATGTCTGCTGTGGTTCGATTCACAATGACTGGCATCCTGTCTCTTCTGCAGCATACTTGCCAACCTTGAGACTTAAAAATAGGGAAGATTTCAAAACCAAAGCAGAGTTTGAGTTTCGGGACTTTATTTCCTGCATTCTGTTGACTCTAAAACAATGAAAATAACAAAATAATAAGTACTTTGACTGACTGTTGACTGTTTGATCGGAGTTTGCGAGTGATTGACAGCCGGCTCAGAGACGCAGGCTGCAGCTTGGCTCTGATTGGTTGTTTTCCTCCGGTCTGTGAAATCTTGCAGATGCCATTAGGAGCACCGGAGGACACAGAAGCACATGATGATTTTTTTTCAGATTACCTGTCTAATGCACTACTGTCAGGATATAATGACCGTTTTATAAAAATAACGTTTTTTTAATCATATTTACTACAATTCTACCCACTGCTGCGTTCAGGGTACTTGAGACTGTGACAACAGTAACAGTGACGGAATCGTAGCCTTTTTTATTCACATTTACTCAGATAGTTTTAGGACGATGCAACAGGACAATTGTCTTAAACATACAGACATAACAACCAAAGACTTTTTTATGGCCAAAAAACTTTAATTTTGTTGGCATGGCGATGTCAGTCACATGACCTCAATCCATCTGATCATGTGGTTTACTGCTGAAGAGCAGACTGAAGGCAAAAAGCCCCAGAAACAAGCACCAAATAAAGTTGGCAACATACCGCTAATGTCTGAGGGTCAGAGACTTCAGTCACCAAATATTAATATGACGACTGTTATAATGTTTAATCTTAATTTGATGTTAATCTTAATCTCATTAAATATGTAATAAAGGGGTTTAGCTTCCCACACTGTGCACCAAATATGTCAATATGTATATGAGTATGCTAAAATATTAAAAATGTAAAGTTAAATTACATCTTAAAGTCTTTGTTATTTCAGATCTGTGGTGCTGGAGTAGAGAGCCACAACAACAAAAAGTATGTCCTTGTCCAAATACTTAGCACTGGTAAATGTTAACAAACTGTTAAACATGATTCAGTGTGAGGGCAGCCACACTGAGTCCCAGCACATCAAATTGACAGTCAGCATTTGTTGAGATTTTTTTTCCCACAATTCCACACACTTCCTGTTTCCTGTTTAGCTCTTATAACCTTATCGCAAACTTTAAATTTAGAACTGCGCGTGAGACTGCGTGTATTTTGGTTTGTTCCTCACTCGATTAGATTAGCCGAGGTCAGATAAATTAGTCAAACAATGAGCTCATGGTCACACACAGTGTTTGGGTCGGGACGGTCTGTGTGATCTTTTGTTAGCTGCATGCTCATGTATACAGTACACGTGTGTTTGTGAGTGTATTTTTGGCTGTGTGTATGTGAAATGATAGGATGCAATACTCTCTGATGATGATGATGATGATGATGATGATGAGTGTCCTCAGCCACAAAGAGGACAGGCTGACACTTCCCTCTACAATTAGACCACAACACACACACTCTACACACCCTGGATACGTGTTGTAGCTATTGTAGGAAGCAAGATGGAAGATCTATATTTACTGTACTTTTTTAAGGACTACATGTGTGTATTCTTACTGTGTATGTTCTTTCAAGCGTGCACATGCAAAGCTGACATTGTGTTGCACTTTTTTCATGCAACTTAATTGAACGAAACAGAATTTCACGCACAGAATTTTCAGTTAGGTTCGGCAGCAAACAGCTTCTGAT
>CAKAOI010047242.1:0-38208 GCA_916701655.1 Sebastiscus albofasciatus
TGTGTGTGTGTGTGTGTGTGTGTGTGTGTGTGTGTGTGTGTGTGTGTGTGTGTTGGCAGGTATGTGTTTGCGTGGGATGTCATGGAACCAATCACCTACTTCATCACCACCACCACCAGCATGATCTTCTTCGGCTACTACATCCTCACCAAACAGGTAGGAACCCTGTGTGTGTGTGTGTGTGTGTGTGTCTGTCTACCATCTTTATGAGGACCAGTTCATATTTCAGACCTGCAGAGTGAGGACCGGTCCCCACTTCGCCAAAGGGCCGTTTGGGGGTTTCAGGGTTAAAGTTAGACTTTGGCTTCCTCGACAGTACAAACGTGTTTCTGTGCTTTATCTTACTCTATGTGTGTGTGTGTGTGTGTGCAGGAATTACTCCTTCCGAATGCGCGGGATCGTCAGTTCCTTCGATTCTTCCACAAGAAAGCATCTCAACAGATATTCAATGTCCAACAATACAACGAGCTCAAAGACGAGCTGGCAAAGGTGATGAACGGGAAAATATTCCTCGTTACTTTTCCTACGAATGTCCAGTGTCAATTTCTCTCTTGTTACATGCATTCAGTATTTTCAAATCAAACTTCAAAGGAAACAACTTGGTTAGGTTTATGTAAAGATGGCGGTTCGGGTTAAACCCTCTTTTTGTTATCCCATCGACCACGCAACTGTGGTCAAAATTGACCCGGTCTGGTTTGACTGCTTATAAAGCATACAGCATAAACTATCACCCAATTCTGTGTTACACCTTTTTGGCGAAATTTACGTTAATAAACCTAATTTCCGTGAAATTATACCTAATTTTTTAGTAACAAAAAAAGCAGATATAATGAATTATTTTGACTATAGTTATTATCAGAGGAACATAATGTTGATGGATTATCACATACTGGTATATATATAAACTTTTACTCAGAATATTGTTTTGAAAGCATTTACATTTTTTTAATAGCAGCACATAATGCCACTTGTTATCTTACCGTCAATTTTGACCCGGGAAAACCACAAATGCTATAGATTTGAATAAAACACCCACAATTCAACGAAAGTAGTGGTGAATATATACACGATATATATATATATATATGTATTTGCAAAGACCACAGTAGGCAACCATCCATGTTATTTTGGGGCAATTAGATTAAAGAAATCCATATTTATAATATAATGAAGTTTGAAAACAGTTCAAATTTGACCCGAGGACAACAGGAGGGTTAAATGCAAGTGGCGTAACTTAAGTACGTAAGTTACGAACAGACAAATAAATCAACGTTAACTTCTGGTTTCAAATGGGACATGAACGCTGGTCTCCTGGTGTTTCTCTCTGGTGTTTTTAGACCCACCCATCCACACCCACCCGGCGTTTGTCACCCTTTATACGTCCTGGTTCACAATTATGTGAATTACACACAAATAGATTTCATACATCAGACCGGCAACACGTCATCCAGAGTAGGCTCCCGTGACCACGCCCAATAAAGGGGGCGTGGTCACGCGTGGTTGACATTTTGCAACGTACCGGTCTGATGTATGCGATATATATAAATTACAGTGCATTACTTAACGCCATAACGGTGGATGAGAACAGCATGAACACAACAACTGTGTCTTCTAGAAATTCTACCTAATATGTCTTCCTAATTATATTGTGGTGACTTATTATTTCTGTTTACCCCTGACAAAAGTGTAAGATGAAGCTTTTATTTAGCATATTTTTTAGTTGTACAGAAACAAAGACTTTTAAAATGAATCTTAAACTGACACCTGAAGTAATTAAAATGTATAAAACTGTGTGGTTGCAGGTGGAGGGTGATCTCATGAGTTTGAGGAGTACCATTCGACTGAAGGTGGATCCTCCTCCGCCACAGAGAGCCACCTGAGTTTTACTTTGTTTTTTTTTTATCTTGACATTAAATGTTATTTTTTGCACATTTTTTGTATTGTTTCTGAAAAAAGATGCTTCTGTCAGCTGTCTTCATTAAAGACACGGTGAAATAAAAATACATTTTCCATGTTTTCATGCTGCGTCCCTGCATTATATCCTGGTATTTGTTAACATATGTCAACTCTTCTTTCTCTTCCTGGAAATCATTTAAACATTTTTTTTAATGACACATCTTGCACTTGAGGGCATAAACATAAATGTTTATTAAGATGAGATAAAACTTTATTCATCCTGGAGGAAATAGTTGTGCAGCAGTTTAAGTACAAAAGTACAAAGTAGTGCAAATAAGTATTTTTTTAGCAAACAAAAATGTGCTAGCCGCAGAAACAACATTTTTATTTTGCTAGCAATACAAATAAAACTACTTTTTATTGACAGGTGTAGAAACAGATTAGCCTAATTTGTTAGCTATATAAAGAATGTCAGTCTTTTGTTCACGATGTAGAAACAGAAAGATATATTTAGGCTATTTTAAAGTGTGTATATTTTTTAAAATAAAAACTTGACTCGTAACAATTCAAAGTGTTGTGTAAGTGTGTGTTTGCCTTATCAGGAGTTGAACTTGGTGACTGCAGGCCATCCTGTATGAAGCCTGATCCACTCAAAGTAATGAGCAACCTGAGAGAAAGAGGAATTAATGTTAACGTTACCTTGTATTTGTGACATTATTTGTGTAAACAAAACAGCAAATATAAAAGCACCATGTAATAATTTGTTTGTAATATTTGGACCGTTGTACAAATATTTACGTTTTGCTGAATGTTGGTTTTGTTTTTATTTTTTGAAACTGTTCATTATGAAAGACTCATTGAACGGAGACATTTTCAATTAGTTTTTATTTTATTCTAGTTTTGACTAATTAATTTTCAGAGTGCGTTTACAAAACTAGCAAAATGTTTAGTTTCAGTTTTTCTGAAAGGTTTAGTGTATTTTACATATATTAACTTTTAGTTTTTATATATTTAGTTTTAGTTTTCATATATTTAGTTTTTATATATTTTGTTTTAGTTTTTATAGATTTCTTAATTTATTTAATACTAATATTTAGTTTTAGCTTTTATATATGTAGTTTGAGTTTTTTGTTTTAGTTTATATATATGTAGTTTGAGTTTTTATATATTTAGTTTTAGTATTTAAATAATTATTTTTTACATATTTAGTTTTAGTTTTTATACATTTAGTTTTATATATTTATTATAAAAATATATATATTCAGTTTAAGTTATTCTAATATATAGTACATATATTTTTAGTTTATATATATTTAGTTTAGTTTTTTTCGTTAGGGCCAGGTATAATGTCTCAGAGGTATGTAGCTATTTACATAGAAAATACATGTTTGGAGAACTGTGCAGGAATGGATATGATTTTTAATGTTTAATCTTCGTGTTACTTTAGCGTCTGATGTGAAACAATTGTGTCATAGCACCATCTCCTGGAAGATCGAGTCTGGTCAGTTTCTGTGGCTTAATGTCACAAGAGTTGTTTCGGTAGTGATATTTTATTATTATTACCAATAATAATAATAATAATAATAATAATAATTTTCAAGTAGGCAGTTTCAGTTTAGTTTTAGTTTGTCTTGAAGTATTTAGTTTTTATTTAGTTTCAGTTAACTAACAATATTTTTCACTACATATTTTAGTTTCAGTTTTATTTTACTACGATAACCCTGGTGTATACATTTACAGTATGAATTTCCTGTGTATTTTCTCCATGTACTGTATATGTATATATACAGTATACTGTATGTATTTTACCTGCGTATAAACTCCAGGGAAACCTGGCTGACCACACCTCTCTCCCCAGCTGACGATGCCCCACAGGTAGGAAACGCCCAGTTCATCCTCACAAACCAGCGGACCGCCGCTGTCCCCCTGACAGGAGTCCACGCCGCCCTCCAGATCACCTGCACACACACACCCACACATTAGCACATGCACACATGTCTATAAAGCAGCTAGTTTTTTGTGCATATAGCTCATCAACCACACACCAACCTGCACACATCATGCCTGGCTTGAAGCGGCCTTTGTAGAAATTCTGACAGTCTCCGATGAGGGATACGTTGGCCCAGAGCAACACCTGAGCTGCTTTGCCCTCTGTGAACAAAGTCATCAATACGTAAACTAGATCATTTTAAAACTTTACACCATTCAAGCTAACTGACTGTCTGACTGATTAAACGCAACTCATAAAGTTTTTTATTTTATTTTAACTTTGATCGATTAAATGTTTTGGGGATCTAAATTAATTCTGTTCACAAAATGTCACTTTTAGTGCCTTGAAAATCATTTCATGCAAGCAGCAGCCACCGAGTCTGAAAAGTGAAGGCAATGCTGAAGAGCCTTAAACCTGCATTCTTTCTACCAGCCAGCAGGGGGCGACACTTCTGGTTGTATAGAAAGTCTATGAGAAAATGAGCCTACTTCTCACTTGATTTATTCCCTTAGTAAACATTGTAAACATGAGTTTATGGTCTCAATTGCTAGTTTCAAATCTTCTTCAATACAGTATGATGTTCATTTAGTAAATTATGGTTCCATTTAGAGTCAAGATAGCGACTTTTGCATTTTCACCCCATATTTCTCTTCCCTTTGTATCACCTGAGGACCTCATTTACACTAATGTCAGAGCTCCACACACCTGCGGTCCGTCCCCACCCAGAGATGCTGCAGGTATGGTTGGGCTGAAAGAGCTGGGTGGACCAGGGGACACACACGGCGCTGACGGCCGGGTTGTCCTCCAGACATTTGTTCATGAACGGAAGCTTCTCCAGCTGCACCAGAGCGATGTCATTCTCATAGCTGCTGGCGTTGTACCTTCAGGACACAACACATTATTTCACACTTTCTATCACCATTCAGTCACATGCATGTTTAATGATTGAGGGTTATCGCTCAGATGGATAAATACTTTGGGTGGATGCGAATGTCTGCAACAGGTACAATGTCAGTCGTGTTCTGACTTTGATTTTTCTTCCAGAGAGAAAACTTCACCATGAACGCAGACGGGTTGGGCCTGGCCAAGAGAGAGAGAGAGAGAGAGAACTACTTCAACTGCCACTACTACTACTTTTAGTACTACAATGATTGTCAATGTACAATACGTGCCACCACTACTACTATTACAAGAACTGTACTGGCCTGAATAGAAGACCATATTTTGTTCTGGAAGACAATTCTGTAGAGAAATAGTAGTTGTCTTATATTCAGGCCAATATGGTACAACTGCTAATACTCAGTAGTAGAAGAAATATTCAGATCCTTCACTGCAGTAAAAGTGCCAGGGCCGACTGGTGGTTAGATGGTCTGAGAGGTAGCTGAGTAGAAGTAATTGAATAGCTTGAATTTGTACTAGTACTTGAGTAAACGTACATTACATCACTGCTCATATTTCACACTAATACTACTGCATCATCGTTCTACCTAAACACTCGTTGTACCTGACGCAGTGAGCAGCAGTGATTACCCAGCATCCTCCGATGTAAGCGCCTCCACAATCGATCCTCCTGTTCTCCTGTAGAGCGATCTGCCACTGGATCTGAGTCTGCAGAACAACAACAGTCTCATTTCAAAACTACTGGAAAAATACAGTATGTGCGTTGGTTTATTCTATTTTATGTTACATAAACGTTACGTTATGTTATGTTACGTTATGTTATGTTACGTTATGTTACGTTATGTTATGTTACGTTATGTTATGTTACGTTATGTTATGTTACATTATGTTATGTTATGTTACGTTACGTTATGTTATGTTACATTATGTTATGTTATGTTATGTTACGTTATGTTATGTTACGTTACATTACGTTATGTTACGTTATGTTATGTTACGTTATGTTATGTTACGTTATGTTATGTTATGTTATGTTATGTTACGTTACGTTATGTTATGTTACGTTATGTTACGTTACGTTACATTATGTTATGTTACGTTATGTTATGTTATTTACGTTACTTGTGTTATGTTATGTTGTGTTATGTTTACGCAATGCAATGTTACGCTAAGCTACGTCATGTCACATTATATTTGTTATGTTATGTTATATTATGTTATGTTATGTTATATTATGTTATGTTATGTTACGTTATGTTATGTTACATTATGTTATGTTATGTTATGTTATGTTATGTTATGTTACGTTATGTTATGTTATGTTATGTTATGTTATGTTACGTTACGTTATGTTATGTTACATTATGTTATGTTACGTTACGTTACGTTATCTTACGTTACATTACGTTATGTTACGTTATGTTATGTTACGTTATGTTATGTTACGTTATGTTATGTTACGTTATGTTATGTTACATTATGTTATACTACGTTACTTATGTTATGTAACATTATGTTATGTTACGTTATGTTATGTTATTTACGTTACTTGTGTTATGTTATGTTGTGTTATGTTTACGCAATGCAATGTTACGCTACGCTACGTCATGTCACATTATATTTGTTATGTTATGTTATATTATGTTATGTTATGTTATATTATGTTATGTTATGTTATGTAAAAATAAAATAAATAGAATTTTGCAATACTAAAAATTAAAACAATAAACAATAAAATGTTAAAATAAATAAAAGACACTAGAATAAATAGGCTCAAGAGATAGACATAGTATTAAAACTAATGATTAAGCCTTAAAAATCAAGGCAATGATGACGCACCTCATGTAAAAGCCAGGCTAAAAAGATATCTTCAGGTTTCTTTTAAAAGTGATATAACAAATGATGGTGATAATAGCTTTAAACAGATGTTGTGGGGACTGTAAGCAGACAGACAGATGGGTGTGTTTCTAACTGACCGGGTTGGCTGGCACTCCTCCCACCACTCTCTTGAATCGGCTCCTCCTTCTCCTTCCTCGCTCCTCCACCTCCACGTCGTGCACCGTGGTCGCATTGGGAATCCCACAGTATAACTGGGACTCCAGATGCGCTCTGTCAGCCTTCATTTCTGGACACACATGCAAAGAGTTGTTGGAATTCATATCCAGCTGTGATGACATTTCACATGCAACACGTGTTGCTGGACATTCTTAAGAAAAAACACAAAAGATACGTCATTGAATGTCGTGCTGAGCGTCACAAAAAAAAAAGTTAATTTGTGTTTATGTAGACGATGTTGTCCTGGGGATATATGGACCAAAACCTGGCTTGTGGTAAGGTGATATGGTGACCCGAGGCTTGACTTGGACTTATACCCTTTTCCCACCAAAATTAGCGAGTATATGCAGTTTTTTTAAACACAGGAAAACACGCTAAGAATTGGCGATAGACTCCGTTGCCATTGCATGTATGCCGTGCCGTTGCACTGGCCTTTCTGTGTTTTCCTGCTGCGTCATGTTCGACGTCACAGACGCGCAGTATGTGACGAACCGGGCTTTCAACTAAGTCCAATGTAAACCCACCCGCGGCGTTATTCGGCGGTTGGAGCAAGTGACGTAGTATTAATAGCGTGAGAGTCCATTCAGGGCGGGAGGGAGGTGGATGGGTTAAACAAACACAAGACTTTCAATCAGGAGACCACTGTTCGTGTCCCCGGTCCGTCCAAAAGTAACACAAGAGGGGTACCAGGTGCGTCGGTCTCCGATGCCGAGGTGCACTGACCAAGCAGCGGTATTTGACGAGTTGGGAATGAGAATGTGTTGTTTAGGCTACATACCTTTTTTGGGAGAGGTATATTCTGAAAAAAAAATAAATAAAAATGTCATCATCATCACCTCTACTAACAACAACAACAGTTTCATATGAAAGGTTCAACCTCAGTTTCAGGTATACCAATCAGTTGGAGTTGTCCGTCAGCCTCCTTTGGTTCTGTGGAGTATAGAAAATTTTAATATTACTACAAACTACTAAAGTCAGACAACAACAAACTTACTGTAGCATTGGGTGTCGTGTTCCTGAAGTTGGTCTGTTCAAAGTGTGACAATTATTCACATTAAGTGGGCTGTTATTGACAGGAAGTGGAGCCTAACCAGCACATTCACCATAATAATGCGCAAGGCATTTAGGGTGCAATAAGTATGTCTTTCTTGATTTCCATGTGTCGTTTGTACGCCATGTATCCTGTACTGTTTGCAATGTAAACGCATCTGCGTATAAATGATACGGTGAGATTATAGATGTAGTGGCTTAGTATAAATTGAGAGAAAAACAACTTATGGTGGGCGAGCAGGGAGGTAGATGGGTCCAACAAACACCGGACTTTTAACCAGGAGACTCGTGTTCGAGACCGCTGTTTTGTTTGTGACGTGTTTTCCGTAGTTGTTTCTTTACTTATTTGAAGCCCAACCATGACTTTTACCTTACCCTAACTAAATGATTTTGTTGCCTGTTCCTAACTGTTCACATTTGCGTGGTGTACAAATGACATGAGAAACGCTAAAATGCGTGCTCATGACACACGGTGGTATTTATACACCTTACCTTGAGACTGAGTTGAGCCCAACATAAACAACAGGACTGTTAGATGTTGGTTTAAAACTTTTTTGAAGTCGTACACAGTACAGTTTCAGTGATTTCCAAAACTGAATGGTAGTAAATGATGATTGTGTGACTAATTTAAAAATGTCCGTGTGAGTGTATCTCACTGTTGTCCCTAGTGCGCTTTATTGCTTCGTCCTCGCCATCCAGACAGTCAATCTGTCCGTCACCGAGTGCATCTGAATGCACACAAACACCCGTCTTGCAGCGGAAAGCACCGTTCCTGCAATCTGTCGACCACACAATAATCCACATTGTGAATATACATTGTTCACAGATACAGGGTCATAAAATCCATTTATACGTGTGTTTTCTTTACTTTTGCAACACATCTCGTCACTGTGGTCGCCACAGTCGTCAACTCCGTCACAAGTCTGTTTCTGAGACACACACTTTGTGTTTGCACATGTGAAGCCACACTCTTCATCTGAAAAACATTGACAGGAAAAAAGGTCACAATACTGGAAAAGTATATATCAAAATACAACTTCTCAAAATAAAACCCTGATCCTATCCGTGGGCTTTGTGCATTTTATTGTTGCAACCAGCTGAAGCCTCTCCCTTGTGCCAAGTGTGTCGGAGAGCTTGTGTTCCTTGAATGTAAGATTGGAGTTTGTATTGAGATGTAAACAGAAGTTTTGAAGCCAGTGAGACACCGGTACCATAGCTGCAGATAGTATAAGAGCAGTTTGTTGCTTTGTTTTGGCATGTGCATATAATACTGTGTCATTAGCATATAATTGCACTTTAACGTTTGGACAAACATTTGGTAAATTAACATAAAGGCTGAATAAATTAACATAAACAACAACCATTTCCTAACCCTAACTAAGTGGTTGTGTTGCCTAAACCTGACTTCCTGTGAAAAAGTTTATTTTGAAAGGACACTATGCATGTAACAAGCATGTATTCAACGTCGTCCCCGGTCTGTCCAAAAGTAACGCAAGAAGGCTACCCTGTGCGTCGGTCTCTGATGTCGAGGGGCACTGACCAAACGTCGGTATTTGATGAGTTGGGAGTTAGAAAGTTTGTTTTTTTTAGATCTGGGCACAAAAAAAGATTGATTGCTGGTATCGTTTACTAGAGAAGTTTTGATACTACGTGGTACTGGGATGTTTTCGTCGATACGTTAAAGGTATCGAGTACCGATACCCAGCCATGGGTGCTACTGTGGATTTTTAATTTGCACGCAGTAAATACAACTTATTGAAGGCACCAATAGAAAAGAACAGGGTAGAATCAGTACATACTGACCTCTGGGTGCTTGTGATGCATTATAACAGGTTGCCGTAGCGACCTTCCTGTTGCCAATCATGATCTTGTTGTAGATTATACACTCAGCGAGGGAAGTCTCATAACCTTGGCAGCGAACGCTAACACAGGATCCAGGCAAAGACTTGTTGTCACCGTTGGTTGTCAGGGTCCTGTACGACACGGAATCAGCAGTCGCTGCACCACTGTAAGCACACACACAGGTCACATTGTAGGTTCATCTCTCACCAAATATACTGTGACAGCTTTGGAGTTTGTCGTAGGCTTGTTTATATGTTGATGGAGCTACTGTAGTGTGTATATATATATATCCCACGGTATATAAAAATATCTCCTCTCACAGTGGATTCCTGTGCTCCTTGCAGGCCACGTTAGCAGACGCCATGTTCCAAAGCTTCTTGCACACCAGTAGCTCCTGTGCGATGTCAGGGTTCTCATCATCAGGAATGAATACCCTGACCACTCCAGTGTCTGGGTCTATTGAACTTGTGTACTTCGGATGACTCGCTGTGGTGAGAGAGAGACGAAGGTAACATAAGTAGGAATATAAGAGTGATTTTAAAAAATACCACAAGGCATCGAATGTATCTGTGAGAGCGAACCTTCGCAATTCCTCCCAAAGTGGGACATGACGGATTTCTTGGTCCGACATGAGACAGCCATCACCTGGAAAACAGATCACCGATGTGTAAACTTGAAAGGGTTTCACTATTGGAATCAGCCAGGTCTTGAGTCGGGCTGTTCTCATACATACATTGGAAGCTATATCTACAAAATGTAATGCACTGTAATTCGTATATATCCCACAAAATCAATTTGTATTTTATCCACATAATCGGGAACCAGGAAGTGTAAAGAGCAACAAACGGCATGTAGGGGTGGATGGGTGGGTCCAAAAACATCGGACTTTCGCCCAGGAGACCGTTCGTATCGCGTGTGAAACCAGAAGTCAACATTGATTTATATGTCACATCATTTACGTACTTATGTAACGCCACTTCCGTAGTTATTTTAACCTTAACCACGATCTTTACCTAAACCTAACTAAGTAGTTTTTGTTCCTTAAACCTGTGAAGTCGGAAGTTTATTTTGAAAAGACTGTGTGCATGTTGTGTTGTTATGCATGTTGTGTTGTTTGTTTTTCGGCTGCTCCCGTAAGGGGTCGCATAGTTTGGCATAGTTTTTACGCCGGATGCCCGGCGGGGATACATGTTTTGGCGGCGGGAGGAAACCGGAGCAAACCCACACAACCATGCAAACTCCAAATAGAAAGGCCCTGCCCAGATCGGGGATCAAACCTGGGACTTACTGTGAGGTGATAGCACTAACCACTGCGCAACCGTGCCACCCCAAAAGACTGTATGCATGAGTGTAAACTGACACGTGTCACTGGATATTCAAAGGAGAACGCACAAAAAATTAAGAAAAACGTTTCGTAAGATAGCATACTAACCGTCAGCTGAGAAAACGATATATCAACAAATACCTGATTTGTGTTTCTATAACCAGCTCGATACCTAACCTTTTACATAAGTTACCTGGCAGTAAGAGCGGTAGTTTCTATTGTCGTGCCCACAGACTGGGACCGTGCCATCAGTGGGACACAGGTAGGGTGGTTTACAGGAGCAATGTCCCTCGATGCAACGCTCCCATGGAGGACAAAACACCAGGCCACATGATGCACGAGTAAACCTGATAAATGTTGATTGATAAATCAAACACAGATTAATCTCACATTGTTTATACACAGGTTATTACAGTGAGCTATGAAAATCAAAGTGGCAATAAGAATTAGACGGCTGGACTTCCTGTGTCAGAATCGTCTTTGGATCGTTTGGGTTTGGGTTGTTGAATTTTCACCCTCATGTCACATTCATTTTGCTTCCCTACCTTTGTGAAGAGATTCCACTTTTGAGCTTATATCATTAAGTAAACATTGTGGTTGTCGTAGTCTTTCTGTTTCCTAGTGGTTGTGAGTCAGTAGCTTAAGACTGAAAAACTAGCCCGGGATCAGACCTCTGAATCAATCAAGCAAGAATGCAAAAAGGGAAATACAAAAATAACCAATCCGTTCTCAATCCCAGGGCATTAAATACGGCCATCGGCGTTCAGTACCGCCACACACGGTGCCCTTTAGTGCCGGTATGAAACGCACCGGGCATTCCATTAACTAAAATGTAAACACAGACAACAGTAAACGCTCCGAGAAAAGTGCGCCGGGAGTGTGGTGACATAGTTTAAAAAGCGAAAGAGGCACGCCACACCGCACAAGGGTTTCATCAAGGAGAGCGCTGTTCATGTCCCGTGTTCACGACTTTCAGTGTCATTTTGACTGTACAAATGTAGTAGTTTTAAGCCCAAAAGCCCAACCATGTTGTTCTTTACTAAACCTAACTATAGGGGTTCTGTTGCCTAAAATGACACCAAGGGGCGTGACAAAGCGTCAGTATGACCATAGCAACTAACAAAGAAAGTTAAACAACCAAAGGAAGATGCCCAGCCAATCTTACTTCTTTTCCAGACACTCAGGTGGACCCAGAAACTCGTCTCTCTCAGGTGCTGTAGGGGTTGTGGGAGCAGGGCTGGTAACCAGTGGGGTGGGGGTTTGGATTGGAACCTCTGGGACCAGTCGGATCTGCTCCATGGGTCGTGAAGCCTTATCACCTGACGAGTCCCTTTGCATGAGCAACTAAAATGCAATAGAGTTACAAATGACAGGATGTGGTTACGCACACCATTTAGTTAAAGTGTTACACAGATGATACACAACTTTCTATCTCTGTAAAAGTACAAATACTTTTGAATTCAGCAGTTTTTTTTATCTTTTGTTGAAGTATTTTGGTCAACTTGACCAAAGTGACTTGACAAGTCCCACAAATACAGGAAGAGAAATTGATAGAATGCGTTTGAACACTTGAAAAATAAGGATAAAAGACAGCATGAGTTAACTCACCGTTTCAGAGTGAATCACGAGAAGAAACACAGAGAAAAGAGAAACTCCGGCTGGTCTCATCCTGACAAGCACAGGTAGTCTGGTTTCCTCCACACGTTCAGCTTCTTCCTGTGCTTAAAACTGTTGTGACTGATGGACAAAAGGATTAGATAATAAAATATCTTTTACAGTGAAGACGCAGCTGCAGATACAGACAGAGAGACAGTTATTGTCTCTGTAAGGGAGCAAAGTGACAGACAGATATCGGATATCTCTTCTGTCCACTCAATCAATCATTAGCTTGTCTCGTCAGTGTGGACAAACACAAACAAACGTGCAGATTGATTCAGCGGACTGAATCATGTACTGTACTGTCACATAACGGAGAATCGGGGGAGGGGTTGTTGATGTGCATGTGGGGAAACTCATATTCCAGTAACCACATAAACACAAATATGTGGGCGGCATGGTGACTCAGTACTGAAGGTCACCGTGTGAACCCGACCTGGCTGGTTTGTTTCCTTCTGGGAAATTATTGTGTTACAGCAGCAGGTTATCCAAGCAATGCATAGGAACAGTAAATAAAATGTACATATCAACTCTAGAGAAATATATCCATATAGTATACACAGTATAAAGAATACTGGAATACAGCAAAGTGTGCAAGTTACAATGTTTTGTTTTAAAACTACGGTTGTCAAAGTTAACGCGATAATGTGTTAAAATTTGTTTTAATGCCACTAGTTTCGTTAACGCATTAACGCAACAGATATTTCAGAGGTTGTAGCGGGTTGTATTCTTGATTTATTTTGGATATGTCTGTCTCGGAGAACCACACCTTCCAGCACCCTACAGGGCTTAAGAGATTAACAAAAGAAAACTTCTTGTAATATCGTTAAACGGACATTTGATTGATTTCTATGGTAAAACTCTTGTGACAGCAAAATTCTGGATCTGATGTCTTTGTTGGGGAAGAAGTAATAGAAACACAAAGGTTTGATTAGTTTCGTGCAAATATCTCATGTGTAAATTTGAACTTTGTGTGGGAACACTGTAACAGTAGGGCTGTCAAAGTTAACACTAGTGTCAATGCAAATTTCATTTTAACGCTGGAGTGAAGATACTGGTATCATATGAAACTAGAAAATATAAGGAATTTATTGGTACTGTATCTGTATGTCTATCTGTAGCTCTGATTCTCCAATATGCTGATGACATCCGCCTAATTTTGGCAGAAAAAAAATACCTAAACCAAAAGAATCCATCGGTACCATCCATGTCATACTAGCTTGTCATGAAGGAGGTTAAATAACGCTCCAAACTTATGTTAAATTTTAGCGAGGAAAAACTGTCATGGCCATTTTTAAAGGGGTCCTTTGGCCTCTGATAGATAAAGATAAAAAGAAATGTGTGATTAATTTGTGATTAATCACGATTAAATATTTTTAATTGATTGACAGCCCTATTTTAAACAAAAAAATCTATGATGAATAACAGTCTGTTCAGTGTCCTCCTCTCCCCCACAACTTTAAAAGTGTCTGATTTGCAGCCAGTTACGGAGCGGAGCCACCATTATTGTTATTAATAACACCTGTGTTTTCCCTGCTATGACAAGTCAAAATGTCTGTTTGGAAGTGGCATGCTGGGACAGGCGACCCTGAACAGGATAAATGGATTGAAGAACAAATAAGTTAATGTTCAACACTGTTTCAAAATCATTGTGTACTTATCTGTGAGGCAGGCGGACTTCTGGGTTTTCCTACTTGTACACACAAACCACAAACATGACCCAACCCTCCAGCTACACACACATGATCAATAAGATTAATCAATACAAGGTGCAGACTGTGAGTGTGTTTGTGCGTCTACACTGTCGAGACAAAGCAGTGACTGACTGATGATATTGTAGGTTTATGTGTATATTCAGAGGAGACAATGCAACATGTACTATAACATATGAATAACAGTGAATAATGGTCTACTTTGTAATGAAGCAGGTGACAACAGTACTTTCTTAGTTACAGCATCACATAATATTTTATTAACTTAACATTAATAAATCTACACACAACAGAAAATGTTTTTTTTTGCTTTGTACAGCAACAAATGTATAAAACATTTTTAAAAAGTTAGAATTGTCAATCAGGACACAGCTGTAGCCGATGTGAAATATGAATGTAATCCTTCTGGAGTTGGTTGTTTGAGTGTTATTGGGAGTTGAACCTCGTCACAGCGGGCCACCCTGTATGATATCTGATCCACTCAAAGTAATGAGCGACCTGAAAGAGAGAACGATTGCATGATTGTCCATAGTTAATCGCAATTAAGCACAAACTAATCACACATTTTTCATCTGTTCAAAATGTACCTTAAAGGGAGATTTGTCAAGTATTTAATACTCTTACCAACATGGAAGTGGACAAATGTGCTTGTTTTATGTAAATGTATGTATATGTTTATTATTGTACAAATATTGTCCAGAAATCCTCACAGGTTCTGCATTTAGCATAAAACATTATGCTTAATTCATAACATGGCAAACTGCAGCCCAACAGGCAACAACAGCTGTCAGTGTGTCAGTGTGCTGACTTGACTATGACTTGCCCCAAACTGCATGTGATTATCATAAAGTGGGCATGTCTGTAAAGGAGAGACTCGTGGGTACCCATAGAACCCATTTACATTCACATATCTTGAGGTCACAGATCAAGGGACCCCTTTGAAAATGGTCATGACAATTTCTCTTCACCAAACTTTTGTGTAAGTGTGGAGCATTATTTAACCTCCTTCATGACAAGCTAGTATTCAGGTAATTGAGTCACTTAGTAAGGACATCCTCACATTAATACTCCCTTTTTTGGTTATTGTTTTCTGACAAAATTAGGCGGATGTCATCAGCATATTGACGAATCAGAGATCTAAATAGACACACAGACACAGTGTGAAGTACATATATTACTAGTATATATAACTAGTATGACATGGTTGGTACAGTTGGATTCATCAGGTTTTTCTAGTTTCATATGATACCAGTATCTTCACGCTAGCTTTAAAACTGAGCCAGCTACAACCTAAAAATCACAAGTTGTGTTAATGCATTTTAGTGGCGTTAAAACGAATTTGCTTTAACGCATTATTATCGCAGTAAATTTGACAGCCCTAAAATCCAGGCATCAAAATAGTCTCTTCAGAGGACACCAGTAGTCAGAATCATATCATCATATTATAAATGTCACCAGCATTTCAACCGCAGCAGAAACAAGTAACTTGATGGAAAATATTTTACCTGCGTATAAACTCCTGGAGATCTCGGCCGGCCACATCCCCGCCCCCAGCTGACGATGCCCCACAGGTAAGAAACACCCAGTTCATCCTCACACACCAGAGGACCTCCATTATCCCCCTCACAGGCGTCCACTCTCCCATTCAGATCACCTGCACACACACAAACAAACCTCAAACGGACTCATTTCATTAACACAATAAACACCCAAAATATGAGCACACCTACCTGCACAGATCATGCCGGGTTTAATGCTGTCATTATGGAATCTCTGACAGTCTTCAATGAGGGACACGCTGGCCCACTGTAGGAACCGGGGCAGTCTACCACCTACAGAGAAGTTAGCCATCAGTATCAGGACCACTGTTCAATATAATATAGTATATGTTTTCACAGCATTAACAACAGAGACAACAAACATTTATCATGACAACATGGACAAAGTGAAAAATGATTAGAAAAAGTAAAAAACTTTTTCACTTGTTCTTAAGTCGTAAATACAGGAGATAAAACAATTTAGATCAGACTTAGAAAAAGAAACACCAGAATTTTTTCTCAAGGCTTCAGATGATGTTAGTCCCCATAGGAGACATTTCATTGACCTCACTGTATAAAATGACCTGTGGTGACCTCTAGGATAATCACAGCCTCATGAAACTTTACAGCCACAAACTAGAGACCTAGAGCATTCAGAGGATGGATGGATCAGACTAGAGATCTAGAGCATTCAGAGGATGGATGGATCAAACTAGAGACCTAGAGCATTCAGAGGATGGATGGATCAGACTAGAGACCTAGAGCATTCAGAGGATGGATGGATGAGACCTAGAGCATTCAGAGGATGGATGGATCAAACTAGAGGCCTAGAGCATTCAGAGGATGGATGGCTTTCCTAGCTACATAGATCAATAAGCCTGAGCAGTTTACACAACATAAGTGCTCGCCATCCAATCACTGAAAAATGCAATTCTTGCAGAAATCTATAAAAGTTTTTGATCCCAAATCACAGCATGGCTTTTTCTATGGTGTTCCTCAAGGTCTTGGTGTCTTAATGTGGTATTTTGGAGGGATTATTGATAATTTTTAACAATTCTCCAGTGGTAAAACAAATGGTTAAATTTAGCACCAAATCTGTGTAACAAATGGTATCAACCCAACAACTTATGAGACATAATAGAGCATGGGTATGGCCATCATATACATCCATATAATGTTCTAAGCCCTAATATATTTTCAGAATTTATTTTAATTAATTGTTTATTATTACATGTTTATTTCTGATTTAGGTTCCCAGCTTTCAGATGATGTACACCACTTCTATGTGACATCTACTGTTGACCTGCTATCTCCCCCTAAAGACCCCCTGCACCCCCCTAAAAAAGACTAAAACGGCTCTATTGAGGGTCTCAGAGGGTTAACTTGGCAAATAAAATAAAAATGGTCACTGCCATGATGCCTTTCCAGAGTTGTAAAATCCTGTCTGTAGCTGAGTACTGTATAATAAACCGTTGTGACGTCTGTTAAGCCTTCAGACTCATTGATCTGTTACTCAAACTGGACCTCCTGGATCGTATTTAATGTGTCACGGGTATCTAAAACAAAAGGCACCACCAACGCAGCCCCTTGTATTTCTTAATGCTGGGCAGTTTTCTGGGATCAAACATACTGTAGATTAGCAAAAAGCTGCCTGAGAGATTTCATGTTCTTGAATGTGCCATATTATGAGCTCGATGTATAATCTTGACCACCTTACAGGTCATATTTGGCTAAACATTAAAATAATAATAAAAATGTAAAAATGTCAACAACAGTTGCTGTTGTTATACCTGCATCCTGCCCCCATCCAGAGATGGTACAGGTGTGGTTGGGATGGAAGAGCCTGGTGGTCCAGGGAACGCAGACAGGACTGATGGCCGGATTGTCCTCCAGACATTTGTCGTTGAACGGAAGCTTCTGCAGCTGCACCAGAGCGATGTCATTCTCATGGGTGTTGGGGTTGTACCTTTATTTTTGTATAAAAGGATGCTTATTACAAGTGTGATTGCATTGTGCACATGGCTACAGATTATTGCTCTCATCTTTACCTGAAGCAATGCTTTGCAATATTTAGATTTTGAGCAGTATTTTATCCATTACTTTAAAAGGAACACTGCATCATATTTCTCTTTATGCTGATGATATTTGACTTTACTTATCTGATGTCTCCTCTCCGTCTTGTACTTTAGAGTTGGGCTCTTTTGCCATTTACTGTATAATAACTGGTAGAAATATGTATCCTCATACCTCATAGCTTGACAACCTCCCTCACTTCCACCAAATATTGATCCAAGTAAAATTAACCGAAACAAGTATTCTGCTCTGAATCAGCTTCCTTTTTTTCAATGCTTTCCAACAATACTTGCTAGCCAGTGTTAACTAACGTGTTCAGAGAATTATCCTGCCTCCACTTAACGCTTCGCCTACTAAATACCTCATCATGGTTACTAACACCCTGGCGTGCCATATAGCCTAAGCCGAATATGTTAATCTAATAAATGGTCATGAAAACGTGTATGCATACTTAGGGTGGATGTAGACATCGTGAACAGGAACAATATCTGTAGAGGCCTGAGGCAGGACCCTCTTCCAGAGAGATAACGTCACAAGCAATTTAGCGAGGTTAGGCCTGCAGGAGAGAAGGAGAGGGAGAGAAACATTTAAGAAACAAATCAAGATAAACTTTTGAGTTCCCCATATAGAATAATTACTTTCGGTTGGCGTTTCTGTCTTGACCAGAAACTCCATCTTTGGTGATCGAGAGAGAAGGTTTAGTCCTGCAAGAGAGAGAGAGCTACTTGTGAGAGGAAATAAGTTGTATTTGTTCATTCAAAACTTACAGTCTTTTTTTAATTAAACTAGATCTTACTAGGATATGTCATCCAGAATAAAATCCTGTCATATTTCTTATTTTTATCCAGATTTTATGAAGGTGTATCTGCGCAAATAGATGAACATAAACATAAACATAGTACTGCCACCGTTGTTATCCAAATTCAAGCACAGAATAATACTCTAACCAAATAAGGGCTGCAACTAACAATAATTTTATTTGTTGATTAATCTGACGATTGTGTTCAAAACCTAAAGATATTCAGATTGCATTAATATGAAACAGAGAAAAACACCAAATCCTCACACACACATTATAATAATTCCTGTTTTTTAATTTTATGTTGATCAACAAATTGAATAACCTAACTGTGCAATACTGTCATTTATGCTGTACATTTATTTTCTTATTTATACCATTCTGGCATTGATATTTAACACACTTCATAGATCTCACTTCTCAGTATTTTGTATTTACTTATATGCACTATGGTTATTTGTTATATATTGCACGTCTTAATGCAAATATTTGTACATGTTTCATATTTCTTATATTCTCATTTTCTTATTTTAATTTTAGAACTTATATTTATTTACATATATTGTGTTTATATTGTAGCATTGTGTGCATAATTTACATGTTACTCCTTTATTTCTATTTTCTTACATTTCTTCATGCTTGTAGGAGAGCAACTCTAACGCCCCGGGGGTCAAAAATGTTTTTCTGATTCTGTTTATATTGACTGACTCTACGACTACAACTTTTCTCCCGTCATGTGCACCATTATAACTAGTACTAGTACTATTTCATGCATCCTACCCGAGGCAGTGAGCAGCAGTGATTACCCAGCAGCCTCCGATATAAGCTCCTCCACATTGAATCCTTCCGTTCATCTGTAGACGGACCTGCCACTGGATCTGAGTCTGCACACAGACAAGAAATGTACAGTTTATTGGTCAGTAGATCACAGTAATCCACTAATGACTGCTGGTCTCGTCATTAGTGGTTTATGTGTTAATAAAGATAATGGAATCACATTATTGTGTAACTGACCGGTTGTGTTAGCTGTCCTCCCACCACTCTCTTGAAGCGGCCTCCTCCTCCTCCTCGCTCCTCTTGGTCCAAGCTGCTTGTTTGAGGAATCCCACAGTTCAACTTGGACTCCAGATGCACTCTGTTGGCCCTTGTTTCTACACAAAAACATAATTTAAACTTCTTCTTCTGACAACTTTACATAAAAAACTAAAATCACAAAAAAAAATGACTGTAATATTTGTTCCTGACATTTTTTTATACTGACAACCAGAGACAGAAGTGATGTGGAAAACTGCAGCATAGGCTGTACCAAGTTTAAGTTAAATCACTACAAAAACAGCCTATAACCGCTAATGTTATACAATTATTATTCAGCATTTTTTATTTGGCTGAATCATACGTTTTTTTCCGGCCCGATATTAAAACTGAAGCCTCTGATTTTTAAGCAGTATATTTAATAAATGATGAATAACACACTATTTTGTTGTCAACAATTAGAACTTCTCCAATGAAGACATAAGTTATATTATTACTAGGGCTGTCAATCGATTAATTGCGATTATTCACAAATTAATCACACATTTTGTTTTTATCTGTTCAACCTTAAAAGGAGATTTGTCAAGTATTTAATACTCTTAGTGAGATGCTTTATGCAAATGTCTGTATATATTTATTATTACTGCCAAAATTAGCGGTATGTCATCAGCATATTGGCAAATCAGAGATATAAATAGACACACAGATACAGTATCAAGTACACATACTACCAGTATAGCTAGTATGACATGGTTGGTACCAATAGATTCATTAGGTGTTGGTATTCATATGATACCAGTATCTTCACTCTAGCTTTAAAACTGAAAACCTAAAAATCACAAGTGTTAATGCATTAAAGAAATTTGTGGCGTTAAAATGAATTTGTGTTAACGCGTTATTATCATGTTAAATTTGACAGCCCTAATTATAACAAGTCAGTTTTACTATAATGTCATCCACAATAACAAATACATTAATTAACACTCCTCTCCTCATACATTATAGTGTGTTGACATCCATTCATTAACTATTTAAATACTTATTATAAATGCTAAATATGGGGGTGTCCTCTAACTACTGCTACTGATTACTAACACTAAACATACTATTATTTAAGCTACATACCGTTTTTAGGAGAGATGTACTCTGAAAAACAACAACAGAAAATATGTATGATCATCTTCATTGTCACTAAAGCAACATCAAGTCATTACAGTGAGTGGGTTACCGTGGTTACCTGTGTTCGTGAGAAGAGGAAGTGGCTCTGTGAGGAATAGAATAATATATTTATAAGGGAATACCTCACAAAATGCTACTCTATTCAGGTCTGTGAAATAAAAAAAACTGACTGGTAGCAACGTGAGATGTGACTGTGGTCCATACTTGTGTGTTTCTTTGATTCGTCCTCGCCATCCAGACAGTCGATCTGTCCGTCACCGACTGCTTCTTTATGCAAACACACACCTGTGCTGCAGCGGAAAGCTCCGTTCCTGCATTCTGGCAGAAACACAATAAATCACATTATACAAGATGACATAGAAGTTAATAAGTACATTCACTACTATTAACTACTGTATTGAGGACTTACTCTTGCAGCACATCTCGTCACTGCGATCGCCGCAGTCGTCGACTCCGTCACACGTCTGACTGAGAGACACACACTTCCTGTTCACACACCTGAATTCACACTCCTCACCTGAAACAAACACACACGTCACCACTTACGACAGTCAAATCAAATTAAATAGAGCACAATAGAGTTTGCGGCTACTGACTTGATGGCTGGACGCAGGTTGCCGTAGCGACGTCCCTGTTGTCAATGACGGTCTTGTCATAGATCACACATTCCGCCAGTGAGTTCTCGTAACCCTGGCAACGGACGCTCACACATTTGACCGGCAACTGCTGGTCGTCATGGTAGCTTGTCAGGGAAACGTATGATACGGTACCGGAGAACGCGGCACCACTGGACTCACACACACACACACACACGTCTTTATCAAAATTTTGGACATCTGTCGATCAATCAAAGGTTGCGGTGTTAAAGCTTATGGTTTCCACATACTTCCTATAAGCATACTGTGTATGTGCATTATGAAATGTTAAATATATCTTCTCTCACAGTGGGTGTCCGTCCTCCTTGCAGGCCACGTTAGCAGCAGCCATGTCCCACAGCTCCGGACACACCAGTAACTCCTCGCCACCTCCTTCAGTGCTCCCAGTGCCGGGAACAAAGAGCCTGACCACTTCTGTGCCTTGCTCTATTGAACCTCTGAACTTTGGTTGATCGGCTGAAGTGAGAGAAAGATGAAGGTCAATATACCATACACCATAAATTAAGAAAACAATTCAAGTTTGAGCACAAACCTCTGCAGGTTTCCCCAAAATGGGACATGAAGGGTGTCTTGGTCTGACAGGAAATAGCCATTGCCTTCAAACAAATAGGAAAACTTGAAACCGTGAGTTATATTTCAGTGTGAAAAGCTCAGTCTCTTCATTCATACATATTTATGTTCACAAACATTCAGTATGACTTGGTGGTCGATGGTTTTCTGTATTTTATCATGTTCTGAAATCACTGCTTAGCTATTGTCTCATGTAGGGCAGTCAATCGATTAAAATATTCAATTAATCGCGTGATTGTCCAAGAAAGATTTGTCAAGTATTTAATACTATTATTATTATGTTATTTAGTATCCCTCTCAACAAGCCAGTATACAGGTTATTGAGACAGTTAGTTAGGGAATCCTCACATTACCACTCCCTTTGTTGTTAATTTTTTCTGCTAAAATTAGGGGTATGTCATCAGCATATTGGCGAATCAGAGCTATAAATAGACACACAGATACAGATACATACTGCTAGTATATATAACTAGTATGACATGGTTGGTACTGATGGATTCATCAGGTTTCTTAGTTTCATATGATACCAGTATCTTCACTCTAGCTTTAAAACTGAGCCCACTACAACCTAAAAATCACAAGTGTTAATGCATTAAAGAAATTAGTGGCGTTAAAATGAATTTGCGTTAACGCGCTATTATCACGTTAACTTTGACAGCCCTACTGTCACAGTGTTCCCACACACAGTTCAAATTTACATGCAAGTTATTCAAAGAAGATCTAAGATTTTGCTGTCACAAGAGCTTTACCATAGAAATCAATCAAATGTCCGTTTAACGACATTACGAGAAGTTTTCTTTTGTTAACCTTTTAAGCCCTGTTGGGGTGCTGGATGGTGTGGTTCTCGTAGACAGACATACACAAAATAAATCAAGAATAGCTCCACAACTAGCAGGTCTATCTGCATGATCGTGGTCTCTATGGATAGGTAAGACGTCAGAGAATTCATCCCCAGTGTCAGTAACATTGTGACTGTTACTATGCCTGAGTAAACTATGATGAACCAAAGAAAAACATTTTTATCCTCTCCTAAAATGTTGTCTAGATTAAACAGTGGATAACAGCATTATAGCAACGATGCCGTGCACAGAGACGCCACTGAATTCATTCAGCAACTCCTCTACTACAACTGAGCCAAAGCAGATATAAATAACACAAAGCACATGGATTCTACAAAGGATTTAGTGAGGAGAGGACCAGGAGGACTCTCCATTTGGCACACTTGGATACCATAAGTGTGCCAAATGGGTTTTCTACCTCTTGAAAGGGAATCTGGCTCTAAAATACTACTGATATCCACTACAGGAGGCTACGGGCACACAATGGAGCCTTTGGCCATGACATTTACCCCGTGCATCATCACTTTCTACCATTGTGCATCATCACATTCTACCATTGTGCATCATCACATTCTACCATTGTGCAGAGTATAACATCAATAAAAACTGTGTAATTTTGACTCCAAATGGAGTAGTTTTATTATAATAATGAAATATGATCAAGTAGATAATAACAAATAAGATCAATAACAATAAGATAACTCCCCCTCCCCTGTGCTTCCAGCTCTCTCCTGGCTGATTGCTGCTGAGCTGATTCACCTGTTACAAGCTGCACACCTGGAACTCATCTACTCATCAGCGCTGCAGTTTATCAACCTTGGCTCTTCACTCAAGCTTCATTTAGATCATTGTTTCATCTCTTGTAGTAGATACCTGTGGTCAGGACAGGTGATATTTCCTAGTGTAACTTAACCTTGCCGTGCTTATGTGCCTTGTCTTTCACCTTTTTCTCCTGTGCCTCACACCTACATCACCTGCCTGCTCACCAACAACCCTCCTTACCCTTTCAAAAAAGACGTATACTTCAAGTTTATTTTATGAAGTAAACTTAAGGATACCCTGACTTTGGTTGGCGGTGTTAATACCTCGCTCAGTGGCCAAACATGTTGTTACCTGGCAATACGACAGGAGCTGCTTGTTGGCACGGCTACAGACCGGGGCCACGCCCTCTCTGGGACACAGATAGGCTGGTTTACAGGTGCACCGTCCGCCTATGCAATACTGCCACGGACTGCAAAACACCAGGTCACATGACTCACGAGTAAAGCTAAGAAAAAAAGAAATAGAGATTGAATTAACATGATATCTGATAAATAGAAGAACAAGCAAACAATCCAGCCAATCAGAGAGCAGAGCACTTACTTCCTTTCAAGACACTCGATCGGTCCCAGAAACTCGTCGGTCTTTGGGGTGGAGCTTTGTGTCGAGAGCTGCAAGGAGGTGGTTGAATACAATTAAACGGTACAACAACAAGGGAGAGCTACATTAAATTAATAAATATACAAACAAAGGTTTTAGAAACCTGACAGCTGCTGGTGGACACTGGCAGGAGTTTAGTTTTGAAATCCTTTAAACTCAGTAATTTATTCATGAATTGCATGTAAGTTCATTCTTGAACAGCGTGTTGGACGACCCCTTATTATCATATTATCGCAGTAAGTTATCAATAAATAATACTGTTAAATCATCTAAATGGTGTGTAAAAAAAAGAGTCCCTTAACCTCCAATCCAGCCTCACGGCAAAGAGTGTAATAGATATTAAAACACAGTAAAATAAGGCTTGAATGCCTGTAGAGTTTAATGGCAGAGTTAACTCACCATGAGGGAGTGAGAGATGAGAAACAACAGCAGGAGAGGAGAAAGTCCAGCTGATGTCATCCTGACAAACACAAACATGGTTTCCTCTGAAGTTCTGCTTTATACAGAAATGTTTTATATCCAACCGCCTGGATGAAATGTCTTCTGAGAGACAAGATAGTGAAAAGTTTGTCCTGAAGCAACAGACAGTTATTGTCCTTATAGAGCGGTGTTTAGACAGACACACGGTGATGTCACCAATCAATCATTAGCTTGTCTTGTCAATATTGACACACACAGTGTCCGGACACATTAATCTGTCAATACATTTGAATTAATTTGACCTAGAACCATTTACAAATAAATAAATAAATAAATTAAAAATAAATGCAAAAATAAATAAATAGTTAAACATTCCTAAAATGAATACATAAATAAATAAAAGGAAAAATGTAATTGGAAAGTAAATAAATAGGGGAATTAATACAAATAAATAAAGAAACAGAAAATATTAAAACAGAAATATCATTTTATGTCACATTTGATCAATTAATAAATGCTTCATTTATATTTAGTATTATCTTTAGTAAATTTAATGGCATATTAATTCATTTATTGAGTGATTTATTTATTTTTGGTTTTGGCAGCTTCCAAATAAAAATGGTCCACAATAATGTAAAAATCAATTAAAATGAATACATCAGTAAATAAAAGTTAAATTCAATATATTTATTAATTTATTTTTCAAAATTAGAGTAAATAAATTAATACAAATAAATAAATATCAATAAATTAATGCCTACATTAATTTTTTTATATTAATTTTAGTAATTAATATTTAATTGTTATATAATTTCTTTTGTTGAGTGATTTATTTATTTTTTTATTTTGGCAGCTACTGTGCTCCTTATCAAAAATGGTCCGCAATAATGTAAAATATATAAAATTTTTGTATAAAGGGCTTAAACTGGGACTGGGAATCCAAGCACCCGATTCCAGAAAGCTAAAATAAAAAGTACCACATTTCATCACACTGTTGAGAAACAACAGAATTCCCAAAATAATGAAATAAGGACATTGTGTAACACGTTCCTGATCGATTGATGAGCCAGAGTCGTATGTCTCTTTGCACCGGAAGCATTAGTCGTGCACATTTTGTTTGACAGAACAAATTTATTTATATATAACATCTTATCAATAAGAAGAACCTAATGGAGGAAGGAAGAAGCTATATTATGTCTGAGTGTATAAAGGCAACTAGCAAAAATAATTATGGCTTTCAAAATGTATTGCAGACATTTAACACGTAAAGTAATTTTGGACAATAGATTTCATCATAAATTATATTGCAGCTATGATATATATTAACTAATAAATAATGCACACAACAAATAACCTTTTTGTCCACCAACATCAGTGATTCCTGAAATCTAAGGGGCTATTTTATTATGTTAGACATTAAGTTGATGTTTGCAGTTGCATAAAGAATACATTAGGACTTTGTCCTGCATTTATCAAAACGGTAACCACTGCTTTTGTGCTCATTAAGATAAAAATGCAAAGCTGGCCAGATACTACACGTAAAAAAAAAATTGTATGCACTGGCAAATTTAGAGATTTTGGTCTATTTTGCTTCAATAATATGTCTTCTTCCAGACTAGTGGAAAGAAAACATTTATTTTACTTCATCTGTTTGCGTCTGTAGATTTCAGGTTTTTCTCAGAAATCTCCACTTCAGCAGCTCTTACATCCACCAAACTTTACAGTTTCATTCCTCTCTATATTCTGAAGGTTTTTACTCAGGGGTTTGTTCATATATTATTCATAGCCTGATTTATACAAAGTTTTATTCCTAAAAACATGGTGGAAATTATTTTTTTTTTATGGCTGTCAGCAGTATTTTCTGAAATTTTTGGAAATGTATGAAAATTAGCACATACATAATAAGATAATGCATCATTTGAATATTCAAACATAAAATTTCAGAAAATTTGTAATACAAAAAATAATTGTGTTAATCTAAGTAATCAACTGGGGAAGTTTCATGGTGATATCTATTAGTGTTTTTTTTTTTTTTTAAATAAAGGTTAAAGACTGACACACATTAATGTAGAAACAGCAGTAATTAAAGAAAAAAGACCATATCACTGACAATGAACAATTATTCTTCTGTTTTCATTTTATTGCACCGCGTGGATCATCATCTATAACCGTAAATATTTGGTCATATCGCTTCCTGCCGTTAAGCACATACAGCAATGTCCTTATATTAGAAAAAAAAGATAATATATAATGAATAACATGCAATGCAAATCCTATAGAAAACCCTAATTACAGTCTGAGACACACAGAGGCACTGACATGAACAACTGAACCAAAGATTTCTATAAAGAAAGGTTGTGACAATGAAATGTGGCGAACCGTTTTTAAAAGGACCAAAAACATAATTTTAATTCTTTATAGTGACATTACCAAAAAATGTTTTAATCTGGGTTGGTCACGTCTGGCTGAAAGACAAATCCCAGAAGGTCATTTAACAAAATGTCCAGACTATCGGATTATCTGGATCAAGAAAGATTCCATCCACTGCACGGTAAAAAAATGTCTTAAATTACGACTTAATCCAAGTTAAATTACGACTTTACGTCTTAATCCAAGTTAAATTATCACTCTGTGTCTTAATCCAAGTTAAATTACAAAACTACGTCTTAATCCAAGTTAAATTACGACTCTACATCTTAATCCAAGTTAAATTACGACTCTACGTCTTAATCCAAGTTAAATTACGACTCTACGTCTTAATCCAAGTTAAATTATGACTCTGTGTCTTAATCAAAGTTAAATTACGACTCTACGTTTTAATCCAAATTAAATTATGACTCTGTGTCTTAATCAAAGTTAAATTACGACTCTACGTCTTAATCCAAATTAAATTATGACTCTGTGTCTTAATCAAAGTTAAATTACGACTCTACGTTTTAATCCAAATTAAATTATGACTCTGTGTCTTAATCAAAGTTAAATTACGACTCTACGTCTTAATCCAAATTAAATTATGACTCTGTGTCTTAATCAAAGTTAAATTACGACTCTACGTTTTAATCCAAATTAAATTATGACTCTGTGTCTTAATCAAAGTTAAATTACGACTCTACGTCTTAATCCAAATTAAATTATGACTCTGTGTCTTAATCAAAGTTAAATTACGACTCTACGTTTTAATCCAAATTAAATTATGACTCTGTGTCTTAATCAAAGTTAAATTACGACTCTACGTCTTAATCCAAATTAAATTATGACTCTGTGTCTTAATCAAAGTTAAATTACGACTCTACGTTTTAATCCAAATTAAATTATGACTCTGTGTCTTAATCAAAGTTAAATTACGACTCTACGTCTTAATCCAAATTAAATTATGACTCTGTGTCTTAATCAAAGTTAAATTACGACTCTACGTTTTAATCCAAATTAAATTATGACTCTGTGTCTTAATCAAAGTTAAATTACGACTCTACGTCTTAATCCAAATTAAATTATGACTCTGTGTCTTAATCAAAGTTAAATTACGACTCTACGTTTTAATCCAAATTAAATTATGACTCTGTGTCTTAATCAAAGTTAAATTACGACTCTACGTCTTAATCCAAATTAAATTATGACTCTGTGTCTTAATCAAAGTTAAATTACGACTCTACGTTTTAATCCAAATTAAATTATGACTCTGTGTCTTAATCAAAGTTAAATTACGACTCTACGTCTTAATCCAAATTAAATTATGACTCTGTGTCTTAATCAAAGTTAAATTACGACTCTACGTCTTAATCCAAATTAAATTATGACTCTGTGTCTTAATCAAAGTTAAATTACGACTCTACGTTTTAATCCAAATTAAATTATGACTCTGTGTCTTAATCAAAGTTAAATTACGACTCTACGTTTTAATCCAAATAAAGATGATGGCCAGAAATGAAAAAAATTCTACTTTGCCTGATTTATGTGAATGAAAACATACATTCCTTTATTTCGTACACCATAACGTGTTTATACGACTTTATCGTGTTGATTGATTGTTAAGATTTCCAGCATCTTTGTTTGGATAGGGAAACAGGTAAATAATGTCTTTTATCGTGCAGTGAGCAGAATTCTTTGAGGATTCTGGAAATAACGTCAAAACTGCATTACGTATTATCAAAAGAAAGATCGGCAGAGATTTGTCCTTCAGAAAACAGATGGTTGTAACGATAATTCATGAGCAGACACTATATGTTGAGTGATAATGCTAACATGTTAGAATATTCTATGCTGGTAGGCACAATATATTAGCCTATTATGATAACAGGCAACATGCTAATACTGTAGCATAAGCTAGGGGTGTGATGCTAAAACACCACTTTGATAAATCAATTACGCAATAGCAAACTGATAACATTAACAATTGGTGCATTAACTATAATATTCACTGAGTTAAATTTTGTTCTTTTGGAGAAAACCTTATTTCACGTGTTTAACGTTAGCCACTGGCAGTTATCGAGCATTAGCAGTTGATCCTCCGGTAGCGGGCAGTCACTATATTTATTGCCACAACTCTTTTAGATAGACGACTCTCCCGTCTTTTGAGTAAAACTCCTGAATATTTACTGCACTTAGCGAATTAAGTTGTTCGGAAGTTTCAGATCACACAAACGTGAAGAAAATTACACCCAAATAGGCACAAAATACACAACAAAAGACAGCAAGACACATGTATAATTTGGTCTTTTTGGTAGATACATTCATTACAGGGAGAAAGAAAATTATTACCACTCATTTAGTCCAGTTGGACTCAGGGTTTCACTCCGATGTTTAAAACGGAAGCAAAGCATGTATTTGTTGTTCCTCTAATCAATTACGTACTGATTTATCTGATGTATTGAATCCTATATTGGAGGAAAGCTGCCCCAAATCCACCTGGTAGAAAACCAGCATACCCTTTGAGTTTGATATACCATACATATTCATTGTGTTAATATATTGTATATATAATAGTAAATAGTATCAAACTACTTGAAGCCAAATGAGAACAGGACGTGAATAAAAAGTTTATGCTCTCATGTCTTTTTGATTTTATTTACGGTGGTGATTGATCATAGATTGTGCTTTTTATAAAATGTATATATAAATAGATACTAAACTAACTTCATGTATGTCGTTGATCTATATAATTTATGGTATATAATAGAATACAACTTAATATAATAAAAGTAAAAACAGGCCATCTCTCCCAAATGTCTGAAACAGCCGGAACGTTAGACTGGTTCGGTAAACGTGGAGTGAGTGTCGTTTTTTTGTGTTTTCTCACAGGCAGAGAAATAAATATCTTTTAGCCAATAAATGACATTTGTTTGGCCGAGTGATGTTTAACTGAAGCTCTTTGCATGAAGTAGAAGCAGATCAAAAAAGAAGAGGATGCTGCTATGCCATGTTCATTTTTTTGTCCACAACCTGAAGGCCAGAAAACCAAAAGTATGAGCAAAAAAAGATTAAAGGCCACGAAAGCCTTTAAAGTAGTTTAATTTTGGATAAATCTATTAATTTCAGTGGATTTACTCGTGGGGACGAACTGAATCAGCACTAATTTTTCATCTGTAAATGGTAAATTTATAGTTAATTAAACTTAGTAAATAGTTATTTTACTGTTAACAAATGATGAGATATAGGATATATTAATAATGTTTACTAATTATTAGTAATGCTATATGTTATTTTAACAGTTTATTATTGTGACATTCTTTGTTAACAGTAAAATACCTATTAACTAAGTTTAATTAACTATCAATTTACCATTTATAAATGATGGTTATTATAAAGTTCACACACATACACTAAAGGCTGGACAGAGATAATTACTGCTCTAAATAATAAAATAATAAAAGAAGTGCAACTACAGTTAAAACACGCCGACTGACAGCACAAAGTTATTTTATATTGCTGCTAAATGTGTGCGTTTACAGCCGTCGTGTGTTTCTCTGTTTAGTGTGCGTATTGCCCAGTAGCTTGGAATGAGTGTGTGTGTGTGTGTGTGTGTGTGTGTTTAAGCCACGGTTGGTGAGAAGGCTGTGTTTGCGTGTGCACGTTTGTGAGCTACATGCACATGTGGCATGACGTATTATTATTATTATTAGGAAATGAAAAAAGGCAAAGAAAATGTGAAGCATAAATACTGAATGTTCCAACACATACACCGCTCCCTGCTGCTCACATGAATGCACTTTATCAGTTTAACCTGAAATACGTCAGTATTTATTATTCTATCCCCAAAAATATAGAAAATAAAAAGCAGTTTAAGGCCATGATCTGTTTGGTAGTAGGAGATGTCAGTTTGATTTTAGGGCCCGTTCAGACAGAAGATGTGAAGCAAACTGCAAGAGGTGAAAAGAGATCAATGAAAACATCTGTTGGGAATACATCAGACCATCAGCACGTCATGGCTCCAAGCTATAGACCAGACCAGCATGGTCTTTATGGCTCCAAGCTATAGACCAGACCAGCAGCGTTGCCAACGAGTATAGAAGCGAAGAGACGAAAATGATGAAAAGCTGTTGTGTAGCGGGTTAACCGAGACGTTCACACCTAAGATATCGCCAACGCTCAGGTTCAGACAAGGTCACTAAATAATTATTAGACGTGTGAATAAAAGAAACGGTTGTACAATGAGAGATGACTGAATATAAACTTGTCAAAATAACAATCCAAACATACGTCAGATTGTATTGAAGTCTATGGGCTCTTCTGTTTTCTATCACCCTAAAGGGGGCGTGGCCTTGACTTTTTGTGACATGCCGGTCTGATGTATACTGACTGGTTTTCCCAGATCTCTCGTCACGTATTGGCATCCCCTTGTGGTTTGAAAGTTAAACCGTTTCATACCTTGTGCTTATATATATATATAACAAGTTGTCTCCTGTTCAAAGCGTCTGAGTGAACGAGAGTGAAACTCGTTAACTATTCGTAAGCTGATTAAACCTGACATTTGGCATTGAACCGTGGCGCTGCATTTACCGATAAACTCCCAGTATTAGCTTACACAACGCTGATGGGAAGCCCGAGCCTGTTTAAATAATCTCATCTGTCAACACAATTTAAAAAAAAAATAAATAAGGAAACATAACATACAATATGAGGTTGCAAGCAATGAAGAATAAGAGAGTCCTGATGGATATCAAACCCCCGACACGCTCCTTTCGTTAAGGGGGAAATCCCTGGATTCGTGATTCCTACGCTGTTGTTTCCAGCTGCAGTCCGAGTTGTTTTCCAGTATTATGGAGTGCCAACGGGTGATCCTTTGAGACTGTTGAGGGCCGCGTGGATCCTGAAGTGCAGTCTGGACTCCATGGAGTAGTCCTTGTAGTTCGTCCTGATGAAGAACACAACCAATCTCAAATAAATAAATAAATAAATAGAAATGTTTGTACTCGCTTCTTTTCCCTCAAACATCTGAACGAGGTTCCTTTAGGCAGAAACTCACCTGGTGTACAGTACAGAGATGTATAAAGTATATGAAAGTGCATAGAGGTGAATAATGGTACATGGAGATGTTTGAAGGTATAACACAGAGGTGTATAAAGAAGGGCTCTCAAAGTTAACGCGATAACGCATTCATGTGATGTGCGATTTTTAATTAACCTCTTAAAAATCTGACGAGCCGCCGATCTTTCAGAGGTTGTAGTGGGCTCCGTTTGAAAGCTGGCGTGAAGATACTGGTATCATATTAAACTAGAAAACCTATTGAATCCATCGGTACCAACCATGTCATACTAGCTATATATATTAGTAGTATATGTACTTCATACTGTATCTGTGTCTATTTATAGCTCTGATTCGCCAATATGCTGATGACATCCGCCTATTTTTGGCAGAAAAGAATAAACAAATAAAGGAGTGTTAATGTGAGGATGTGAGGGTTTCTGGACAATATTTGTCATTTCAATAATAACTACATACATATATTTGTATATTTGTCCACTCCCATGTTGATAAGAGTATTAAATACTTGACGGATCTCCCTTTAAGTTACATTTTGAACAGATACAAATTGTGCAACTCATTTGCGATTAATCGTGATTAACTATGAACAATCATGCAATTAATCTTGATTAACTACTTTAATCGATTGACAGCCCTAATAGAGATGTATGAAGGTAGACTATATGCGTATAAAGGTAATTTAAGGTATAGGGAGGTATACAAAGAAGGTATAAGAAAGTAAACGGGTGTATAAGTTATATGAAAGTGTATAGAGGCGTGCGAAGACATGTGAAAGTAAACAGAGGTGTATGGAGCTATACAGAAATATATTAGGTATATTATGAGGTACAGTTTGTACGTACATGTATAACGAGAACTTACTTGGCATTTTCGATGTATGTGGTGGCCTTGGTGAAGTCTCCCTGTTGTTTATACAGCAGACCCAACTCATAGAGAGTGAAGGGAACCAAGTAGTGATCATATCTGATACGACTCTCACTGAAAGTACACAAACACAGAGTTCATCTCATCTCTCACCTCTCAGGAGACAGACTTAGACTGTGTGCGTGTGTGTGTGTGTGTTACCTGGACAAGACCTGCGTGAAGCACAGCTCGGCCTGCAATAACCTGCCCAGGTGTTTCAGACAGAGTCCCTTCAACATCTGGACCAGGCAGCTGTCATCTGGATGAAACTCTGATGGGCCTAAACGGGACACAGAAGTTATGTTGTTTGGTTGGATGTCAGCAACAGACAAGGCTGATCTCCACTGTTAAAGATAAGATATTTAACTAGAGACTTCTTTAATATGCTGTCCATTAATCTCTAAATTTAACTTATTAAGAAAAGCAAACTGGTAGCGTTCTTACTGTTGAGTGTAAAGTCCTTTACACAGCGGGAGTGTGACGAATAAACAACATCAAAACAATTTATAACGGCAGCTATGTGGATTTACGGAAAAATGGAAATTTAAGGAAAAATGCCAACATTTGTTCTGATTGACTTGAAATTTGGTACGGATATACTTTGACCAAGTATCTAACAGTACAAGTTTGATTTTTATTAATTTCTTTTTATACATTTTTAAATAACACTAACAGATAAATATATAACAGCATTGTCTGCATAAAGAAAAACCTTCTGCATGACATGATTCTGGTCATTTCTATACAGTATAAACGGAAGAAAAGTGGGCCAAGTACAGAACCCTGAGGAACCCCCAGTTTTCTCTCTAAGAATAGTATTAAGCCTTGTTTCCAGTGCAGTGTTCCCCCGGAACTAGGAACCTTTTGAGGAACTCATTGAGTTTCGACCGCAGGGACCAGGGTCTAAATTAAGTTCTGGGGACATTTTATGGGGCCTCTTTACCCCCCAAAAAGAAAAACCACGTCATGTTGCTTTTTCATACATCAGCAGACTAATTTGCTTAAAAACGCAGACAACAGCAGGCTGAAGTAACCTTTTAGTTCCTGGAAAAGTAGCTCCAGGTGGAAACCCGGCTTTAGTAGTAGAACGTGGCGGTGGTATTATTTTGGACCTACTGGGATCGTTGCGAAGCTGCTCCTCGGCTGTCTCTATAGTAACCAGCAGGGCCTCGGTACTGTCCGCTCTCTTCCCGACGATGGTGAAACCGTTCCAAACGTACATCATCTCCTACAGAGAGAGAAAACGTCACTTTCAACTATTAAACTACAGCGAATCAAAGCTTTCTGAGTTCCTTCTCCACATCCTAGACTTTAATACTCTCAGATGTGTGTAAGAGTGTTTTATAGCAGTAACGTGTGTGTGAGTATACCAGAGCGGGGATGACCAGGCGGATGGGGTTAGCAGCTTTGTAGCGTCTCGACTTCCTCACTGCAAACTTCTCCGTCGGGATCGACTTCCCTGCCAGCCGCTGTTTCAGCCCCTCCACCTGCCTGCACACACAAATACACAAATAAATACACTTTGTGTTGTACTTCTATACTTGAACTCACACTGTACTGTGAAACAACAGATCGGGAACATTTCCGAACTTTCTAAAAAATGTCTTCCCATTCATTTCTACGTGTATTTCCCTCAGAGATTCGATGATACCGTGATTGCATTACTCATGTTTCAATGAGGCAGACTGACCTAAAGAGCTCCATGATGTCCTCCCCCGTCTTCTTCACCTCCTCCTCTGACATCATACTGAGGATGGCCGCCTTCTGGTACACATAGATAGCCTGGAGAGGGTAGAAAGCCATCAGTACCAACCATGTCACACTAGCTTGTCGTGAAGGAGGTTAAATAACGCTCCAAACTTACGCTCAATTATGGCGAGGAAAAACTAGCATGGCCATTTTCAATAATATTTAATATAATTTACAATAATAAATATATACATACATTCACATAAAGCAGCATATTTGTCCACTCCCATGTTGATAAGAATATTAAACACTTGACTAATCTCCCTTTAAGGAACATTTTAATAAAAAATGTGCGATTATAAGTTAACTTTTCTATAAATAAGCATCATTTTCTTTGTTTTCAGATATTGATGCTCAAACGAGGAACACCTGGAGGTTAGGGTTGAATAAATGTTGACTATCGATATGTTCTTCTGCATATGAAATGATACGGTGTGTGTGTTCACCTTGGACCAGCGGCTCTCCTTGCACAGCAGGTCGGCGTAGCGGTACGCCTGCTGCCACTCCTGCTGGTAGGAGTGAGTCCACATCAGCTCCCAGTAACACAGGTGGTGGATCTGCTTCCACTCCTGCTGGCTGCTGATACACTCCTCGTACCGCGCCCGGGCCTGAGACACACCACACACGTTTTATACATCAGCGCTGAGATTATAGTTATCTACACATAATGTAGGAGACATACTGTATAAGGCATGTTTGGAAGATGAAGGTTCTCACGTCTTTAAAGGGCTGTTTGAGGGTTCAGACTTGGTTTTAAGGTTAATGTTTAATTAGGTTTAGAAGTGAAAATGTTTCAGACCTTCTCGAAGTTTCCTCTCAGCGTGGAGATGCGAGCAGAGTAGAAGAGAATAATGGATCCCTGAAAGAAACAGGATGTAGTTTTATTGCGTTGTACTTCATCTTTTTGTTTCTAACTAGGAGTATTTTTTACAACACGTTCTCACTCCCAACGCCGCTTGGTCAGCGCCCCTCGGCATCGGGAGACCGACGCACGGCGTACCCCTCTAGCGTTACTTTGGGACGGACCGGGGATGACGTGTCAATATACGCTCGTTCACACGCACGGTGTCGTTACTTTTAGTTTCACACGGGACGCTTTTCTACAATTTCTACATTAAATGTTTTCACATTTCCAAACATTTCCATGCTGACCAAACGGCGGTATTTGACGAGTTGGGAGTGAGAACGGGTTGTTTTTTTTACAGTTGTAATTAAAACATAGACTGAATCGTGTGTAGTTGAGCGTGCGGTCGGCGTACTTTGGGGTATTTTTGCTGGTACGGTTCCAACAGAGCTTCAGCCTCCACCAGGTTCCCCTCTCCGGTTCCTGATCAAACATAACATCAACATGTCAACAAACTACCTAAAGACCAGCGGTTTACACTTAATCCTTCACACATTTGTACCTGTGCTCCAGACGCAGCTGTGAAGTCGAGCTACTGTGGTGCACTTAAAGCGTGCCGTATCTATGGAAACATGAAACGCTGTATTTGAGTGTTCCTACCAAGTATCAGGGACACGTATGTGTTGTAGAAGAGGAGAGTCAGAGCGGAGAGGATCGACCGCAGACTCTGACTGGAGGCGCCCTCTCTCAGCTGAGACAGACCGAACCCCTGCAGACAGATAGACAGGATTATTATTATTAACTGTTAGATCATCTTCTTTTACAAAACAAGAGATTTTCACATTAACCTTTCCATTATAAGCGGTTGTACTGACCCTGTTTCCTGAGAATCCGATGAACTCCAACAACCTCAAAATCCTCTGAGGGAGGAGAGACAACATCTGAAAGAGAGAGACAGAAAATACTATGAAGTCATGAAAGTAACTATCAAATAGGGCTGTCAAAGTTAACACTGTAATAATGTGAGATTTTTAGGTTGTAGCGGCTCAGTTTTAAAGCTGAAGATACTGGTATCATATGAAACTAAAAACCTGATGAATCCATTGTTACCAACCATCTCATACCAGCTATATATACTGTACTAGCACTTTTTTAAAAAAAAAAAAAAAAGTCTGAAAAATGTTTTTAAAAAAGTCGGAAAATTATCCAAAAAAAGTGTCTTAAAAAAAGTCCCAAAAATGTCTGAAAAAAAGTCAGAAAAATATTTTTTTAAAAAGTCAGAAAAAGTCCAAAAAATGTTTCAAGAAGTCATAAAAATGTTTCAAAAAAGTTAGAAAACTTTTCCGAAAAGTGTCTGAAAAAAAAGTCAGAAAAAAAGTCCAAAAAATATTTTTCAAAAAAGTCAGAAAAAATGTTTCAAAAAAGTCAGAAAAACATTTTTCAAAAAAGTCAGAAAAAATGTTTCAAAAAAGTCAGAAAAATTTCTGAAAAGTGTCTGAAAAAAAAGTCAGAAAAAAAAGTCAGAAAAATATTTTTAAAAAAATTTTGAAAAAATGTTTAAAAAAAGTCAGAAAAAATGTTTCAAAAAAGTCAGAAAAATTTCCGAAAAGTGTCGGAAAAAAAAGTCAGAATTTTAAAAAAAATTAAAAAATCAGACAAATGTGAAAAAAAGTCTGAAAATTGTCTGAAAAAAGTCCCAAAAAAGCCCAGCAAATGTCTGAAAGGCAGAAGAAAAGTCCGATACTGGTATCATCTGAAACTATAACATCCATCCATTGGTACCAACCATGCTATGTGTAGCATATATACTACCTATATATACTAGCACTTTTATTTTTAAAAGTCCGAAAAATGTTTTAAAAAAAGTCCGAAAAATGTTTTAAAAAAAGTCCGAAAATTATCCAAAAAAGTGTCTTAAAAAACGTCCCAAAAAAGTCTGAAAAAAAGTCAGAAAAATATTTTTTTAAAAAGTCAGAAAAAAGTCCAAAAAATATTTTTAGAAAATGTCAGAAAAAAAAGTCTGAAAAAAAAGTCTGAAAAATATTTTTCAAAAAAGTCTGAAAAATATTTTTCAAAAAAAGTCAGAAAAAATATTTTAAAAAAAGTCCAAAAAATGTTTAAAAAAAGTCCGAAAAATATTTTTCAAAAAAGTCAGAAAAATGTTTCCAAAAAGTCAGAAAAATTTCTGAAGTGTCTGAAAAAAAATGTCAGAAAAAAAAGTCTGAAAAAAAAGTCTGAAAAATATTTTTCAAAAAAGTCTGAAAAATATTTTTCAAAAAA
>CAKAOI010047243.1:0-10906 GCA_916701655.1 Sebastiscus albofasciatus
CACGAGTCTCCCCTTTACAGACATGCCCACTTTATGATCATCACATGCAGTTTGGGGCAAGTCATAGTCAAGTCAGCACACTGACACACTGACAGCTGTTGTTGCCTGTTGGGCTGCAGTTTGCCATGTTATGATTGGAGCATATTGTTTTATGCTAAATGCAGTACCTGTGAGGGTTTCTGGACAATATCTGTCATTGTTTTGTGTTGTTAATTGATTTCCAATAATAAATATATACATACATTTACATAAAGCAGCATATTTGTCCACTCACATGTTGATAAGAGGATTAAATACTTGACAAATCTCCGTTTAAGGTACATTTTGAAATATTTTATTCAATTGTCAGCCCCACTGTTTACATGTAAAACACACAGATACACACAATACATACAGTGGACACGTGTCATGCTCCCACATGTACTTATGTACGTTCACTCTCTTGCATGAGTAAGTAAATAATATTGCAAGTTACTTAATTACTTTTCTTTTTGGAGAGAAGTTAAAAACTAGTGAGAAAGGAATGCATTAAAATATGATTGAAATGAGGATGAGAGTGACGGGTTGGGTTCTTCTGAGGAAATGTCATCATCATCAGGAATTTAAACAACAAACCCTTTGTCAGCTGCAGGTTGTCCAACCGGCTCTGATTAACTTCTGATTCATACTCTTGTTGAAAACACAGGTGTGTAGCTCTGGTTTCACTACGGTGTGTGTCTCAACAGGTTCTGCAGCATTCCAGTTAAATATGACAAGATAATCCTCTATCCTTTCCCACTCTACAGCTGATTTATTTTACTATAGTTCAGGTGTTACCTGTAATTCGTTCTTTATATTTGATTGTCAATGAAAATGGTTTCCTAATCCAAGACTTTTTTTGGATCTTTGCCACTTGACCTTTGACCTAAATTAAAAGAAAGTTTTTCGTATATTTTTGTAAATAATACAGATATTGTTTTTTTTATTAAGCTTAATTTAAAATATTTCCGTATGAGCTTGTTGTATTTGTAAGTTAAAGATTAGTCTAAGTAACTCAGACTAATGTTGTGCAGCCAAACTTTATTAAAATCAACTTTACTTTAGACCCTAGTGGGGATCCTAAAGTGTCCAAAGAGTTCATTTTAAATGAATGTGTCTTTAAATGATGCACAAGACATTCACAATATTTCTAATGCAGCTATAAAACACAGTTAATTAGACAAGTATGTCTTTCCCTCTGATAGGTAGCCATATGCATATAGTTGCTGTGCTATTTGTCAATATTTTGACATGTTTGATTTGATTTCTTCCTCCACCCCCATACACGGAAAGGTCATAAACAGCTGGTTGTATTTCCAGAAACAAGTTGGCACCTAACACCAAAACTATCTGAATGACGGTAACCATGACGTGTCTGTTATTTCTGTTTAGCCTGGTCAGACGGGCTTTGAACGCCTCACTCACCTCCTCTTGCAGGACTCTGCAGAAAGGTCAGAACCACCACGAACACGACACGCTTGATCCCAGTCATCCTCCCGATAAACCTCCTCCGTCGACACGTTTAATGCACTGCACAGAATCTGAATTCACCATGTTCACGACGCCAAGGCCACCCGACTGGTCTGACCAGTTATCTGATGTGAGATGCCAAGTGTGCACTCACTGAGCAGAGGGAGTGTGTTGACTCTCGGATGTGGGCATCTTTCATTCAACACCTTTTTTATAATCCTTTATAATCCTTAATTAACAAAACATGAATGAAAACAAACAACATAAAAGTAACACAACCAAGAATCCTCAGTAGAAGCATGTCGATAAAAAATATTTTTTTAGCAAAGAAGACTGTTTTTTTCAACCCCTTTTGATCTGGGACCTTCACAGCCAAGCAGAGGCGGTTTACAATGGCTCATCAGGTTGCATGTGTTTAATTTTTAAAAGGGCTTCACAATTAATTGAAATTTCATAAAAATAACAATATGGCCTCCTGCAATTTTCAAATCACAGGAAGTGCAATATTTGTTAGTTTATATAATAAAAGATCTGGTGTTGTCACAACACTGGAATTTTTAACTTTGATACAATACCTTGAATATCTTTCATTCAACACCTTTTTTATAATCCTTCATCCTTAAATTATATTATGACACGGCGTTGTTGAATACTTGATTCTGATTGGTTAATCACGGCATTCTGCGTTCTGTTATTTCTTTATAGCAGACTTTATAGCAGCCGTGTTATAAGCAGGATAATGTACAGCCAGCCGGTCATTGTTGTGAAAGAATCCCCTTCAGGGCGATGAGAGACCCTTTTGCTTCGCGTCAGGGTGTGGCATCACCCTGTTGGGCTTTCTTTCACAACAATGACCGGCTCGCTGTACATTATCCCTTACATAACGTTTATTTAAAATAAAGTTACAAGTAAATAAAATACAAAAAATTATAAAATCATGAAAACAATTATACAATCAAGAAGAGATTTTTAAAGACGTTAGAGATTTTTCCACAGCTGAGGGGCGCGGCCGCCTTTAATGATTAGTCAAGATGTTTAAAGCAAGCTCAGGCTCATAGAGAGTTAGTTGATCACAGATACAGACAGGAGGCTTTAAACACAAGCAGTATAATCTTAAAATAAATCCTAAAACTCTCTGGTAACCAGCAGCCAGGACTGGTGTGATGTGATGTGGTGGTTTCTCTTAGAAAAGGTTACAGGTTCTAAACGTTTTGCCTGCTGTTGACGGATCAAAGTGTGTTGCAAAAGGCGTGTCTGGAAGTGAATACAATTTTATCTAGATCTGAAAAGTGAAAGTGACCTCTTACAATACTTCTTGGCAAGCCATCCAATAGTTGTTGAGATATTTCAGTCTGGACTGAAATATTTCCATCCCTAGAGCCGTGCTGCTACAGTAATGTGGCTAAAAATACCATTAAGTGCAGAGGCCTGTACTACGAAGCGAGTTCAACATACCCAGGGTCTCTTCTCCTTATCTGGCTTCACTAACCCTAACAAACGAGATCCTGCTAAGCGGTCCCACGAAAGTGGTTATCAAGTCTGTAAATCAACCCAGCGTTTCTCAGTCTGGCTGTGAGCGCGTTCACATGTATGGGGCTGTGTTTGCAACATCTGACCAATCACAGACACGGACAAGTCTACTGACTGCAGACAGACACATTTTACAACAAACTATAATAGACAAATACGAAGAAATTAAACACATAATCCAGACTAACAGTAACACAGTTGAGGCTGCTAAATACAGGAAGGACAGCTGATAAAAGAAAAAACTCCAGATGTGTGAATGCATAAATTAACAGACTTATTAATTTAACAGAACACTCAAAAGTCAGATATAGACGTCTAGATATAACTAGCTTTTAGGAGTGTAATAGATGAATGGATTACACTTCTTTGAGGGTGGCTGTGGCTCAGAGAGTAGAGCAGGTTGTCCACCAATCAGAAGGTCGGTGGTTCGATCCCTGGCTGCTCCAGGTCACATGTGGATGTGTCCTTGAGCAAGACGCTTAACCCCAAATTGCTCCCGAAGGCATAGTGATTGAGTATTTAGATCCTGATAGGCAAAGTTGGCACCTTAGTAGCCTCTGCCATCAGTGTGTGAATGGGTGAATACTGACATGTAGCTTTGAGTCGTCGGAAGACTAGAAAAGCGCTATATAAATGCAAGTCCATTTACCATTTATACACCCTGTGATCAAGAATTGGCGTGTATCACTATTTCAACCTTCTTTCAACTGGGCCCCCTCTCTCAGGCGGTGAAAAACAGACTCAAGAGCAAGTCAAATAAGATCCACACACTGTATGTATGGATTATGTCTTCTTATGATCTAATAAAAGGGTAGTTTCTATCTGCATATGACATTTCCATTTTAATCCCATTATTTCCTGTTAATTCCCAGAACTTGCAACCCTAGTAAAGACAAAGATCAACACAGATTTCAATAAAAATGTTTTTCTAAAACAAACAACAAAAGGTCCACAAAGAAAAGCTTGATTTCATGTTTGCTGTTACAATATAAACAGGATTTCTTGTCTTTATTTAATCAGTGTTTTTGAGGTCCTGACGTCTGTAGCAGCTCCATTAATGCTGTTTGTTTTGTTTGACCTCCAGTCGCTGACGTTCACTCTGAAATCACCGCTGGATGTTGCAGCAGATGATGAAACTTTCATCCAGAAGAGGTCAGTAAAACAACATATCTGCTACTAATACTTCACTGTATTTGCAGGTAGTCAAGCACCTACTTGTTTATGAAGACCAGTGGTATCAAACATAAAGCAAATGGCAGCTGAATGAATGCAATACAAATAATACAGTCAGTACATGGAGCTACGTAGACGCACAGAGGCCTGCTGTTATTAGAGAGACACACAATGCATCGAATCATGTTCAAACAAGCAATAATTTAGTTATGATAGAGGAAAAAAATGCTCTTATGATCTTAAATTACTGTACCAATGTTCATGGAAATCCATTTAGAGTGCAGAAACTGAGGCGCGTTTTAGACATGACGAACAACGAAGTAGTTTTTATTTATTTTCTCAGATGTAAAGGTATGATTCTTTAGATTTTCACTGTAGCATATAATATAATTAATCTTTTTCATGAGATGTCCACATGACACTGATGATTTATCTGTGAAAAGTCCAAAGTGTAGCCTGTGTGAGTTTACTTTACTTATAATTAGAATACTTCCTTGTCTCTCTGTGAGTCACTTTGTCCGTCTGTGATTTTATTTTTTACTTCTTCTTTGCCAGTGTTAATTTTGGCAGTCTTAAGACGAAAATACGTATTAGTTTTAGTCACATTTTAGTCATTTTTTTCCTTCATAAGTTCAGTCTAGTTTTAGTCGACGACAACTAAAAACGTTTTAGTTCAGTTTTAGTCACCGAAAAGTCATTTGATTTTAGTCCTGTTTAGTCATCAGATTATATTTATTAATGTCATTTTAGTCAAACTTACCACATACAATTGTACCTTATGATTATCTGATTAAAAACAGGTTGAATGATTAAGAATGCAACTTTTCACCCGACTCGCAAACTGCCAACTTTATGCATTATAGGATCACAAGAGTGAGGATTGAGGTGGGAGACAAGGAGGACAGAGACGGACTGAGCGCCGCCACCACAGTGCGTTGTGTGTGTTTTTGAGACGGAGAGAGGAAGACAAAGAAGGGGACAAAATTAAAGAGAGATTTTGATAAAATGTTTATGTTTTCAAACCACATTGTGGTCGTTATCCGTCAGCGATATTAGAGCTGCACAATTAATCGAATATTAATCGTGATCATGATTAAATAAACACGATCGCCTGCGATATTGACGTTTAAAATGCGTGCTTTGGTCATAGGAAACTCTGCTGCATATCAAATCAAGTGCCACAGTCACCAGCTGGCAATCGAGATGTTTGGGCTTCACTTTTGGGGAGCTGTCATGCCGCTGTGCGTGCACACTACAGCGGCAGCCTCTGAGAAACTTTCCTGAACGTTGCAGCTGCAGTCCGAAGTAGAAGAGTAATATACTCTATTACTCGTACTCGGAGGATCGTCTCCCGGTGCTGGCTGGCCCTCGTCTGGCACATTTCCATGAGCCTTACAGCCTTAAATTGTTTACAAGAGCACAAAGTTCTTCATAGATCTAGCCCCTTAGTTTTGCTCTAACATACCAGATAGATGCATTTAACTTTAAAATGTAGCTTACAAAATTTAGGGTGAATATTCCTGCATTTTTTGCAATATATATCGCAGAAAAAAAAATGTTGCTGTCAGTTTTTTCCGAACATTGTGCAGCCTTAATTTATACAACATAGAAGTGAAAGCAGCGCTCTGTTTATTTAAACGTGAAAGTGCAATAAAAATTGATTTGTCGCTAAAATCAATAAATAATCGTGATTATCATTTTGTTCATAATCGTGCTGCCCTAAGCGATATTGCATGCTTGATATCGTCACCGTTAATTGTTTAATGACGTCGGTGCCGTCTCGTCATCGTCTCGTCATCGTCTCGTCTAAGGATGCACCGATACCACTTTTTTTCTGACCAAGTACAAGTACTTACATTTGGGTATTCACCGATACCGAGTACCGATACGAGTACTTCTCTGTGCCAAAAGCCCCTCGTTAACAGCCAGCTGGAGGGTGTGAGCGACACACGGCGGGCTGGGGAGTCCCGCATACGAGGCGGTGCGCCACGACCGGAGGCTCTGGGCGAAGGTGGCTCACGGCCGTAGCTTTACAGCGCTCCCCACCCGGATCTTGTCACACTGTGGACAAAAGGCTCGCTGCGCCCTCTCTCCCCCGACCCGTCTTTAAACATGGACCAAGGAGTCTAATGCACGCGCAAGTCAGAGGGTGCAAGCAAAACCCCGTGGCTGAGGTGGGATCCCGGCGGGGTCGGGCGCACCACCGTAAAGTGGTATCGGTGCCGTGGTATCGGTGCCGTTGTATCGGAGCTGTTTTGCGAGTACATGAGCACAGTATCGGACCCGATACCCGATACTGGTATCGGTATCGATGCATCCCTAGTCTCGTCGTTGACGAACATATTTTGTCATAGTTTTCGTTAACGAAGTTTAAACTGTTCTATACCGATTTGTCCGAGTGTGGAGCACGAGGACGTGAGGTAGAGGAGGAACAGCATGCTCTGCTTCATAAGCCAGAGTCTAACACAAAATAAATAGATAAAAGAAACGTACCGTAGCATAGAAACAACATAGTGCAGAGTCTTAAGGTCAAAGTGTCCTTGTGCTTCGTTAATCAGTCCGGATAAAGATGTTTGCCCAACTTCTCCAGAGCTGAAGGTCTTTTTCTCTCGTGTTCCCACTGAAACTTCAGATTATTTCAGCCACAAACATTGGTCTATTTTGGGCTTTGCTACTTCAGGTTTCCAGTGAAGGACACACAAGACCTGAGATACTGGAGGACACAAAGTTTGTTGCTCCATCAGGTCATTAATCCTTCAGTCCCCGGTGGATTTGTCTCCAGCTCTGTTAACTTCCTTCATGTAGTACAGTCTTCAGAGAAACACTGCGTTTCTTTGGCTTCACCAGAGCTGCTGGTTGTAGTGCATTTTGTCTTTTCAAGTATTTATCTTTTTACTTTTCTTCACGATTTTGTCTGCAAACAAAATTGAACAGAATTCAGTCCTGAAAAGCATCAAATCTCTCATTTCATCTTCTTCTTCATTATAAACAACTTCTGCAGCAAACATTCGTTTTCTCCTCATTTTATCAAGTCATTTTAATTTAAAAAATATAAATCGTATAAACAATTTCAAATATAAAGCATTTCTTTATGGTCTTTTATTAAAGTTCTTTTCGCTAATTGCAGATTTGTAATTCTTACCTGTAAAGTAGGCTACTGTTGACACCCTGCCTGCAGACGCCACGGCAAAGAGTGTAGAAGCAAAGAGACAAATCTCTGGTGCTTTTTTGACTACAGCTGCTAGATGGCGCTGTTGTTGAAGTGTTGTTAGCTGCTGATTTAATTACATTTAACTTATGATTCTTGTTTTTGTTGGACTAGGTAATAAATTCCTCTCATTAAGTAGGTAGTTATAAATAGGCTCAGGTTCTTTTAAAGCTTGTTTCATATATTTGTACGATTTTAATTTGTGCTCATTCAAGATAAGAATGAAGGGCTGAATTACTTAAAGAGTGAAGACAGTCCAGGTGTTTTTTTTATAATAAAGATGTCTTTGTTTCCCTGCCACCGAAGGGGAAATAAATAACAACAAAATAAACAACAAAAAAAACATCGGTATCGTCGCATAATTATGCAATCCGTGCATCCCTAACTTCAAGCTAAATTTTAGCTGAGGAGAAAGGTTTAATTGATTATTAATTAATTAAATGGATTACAGCATGCGGTGCACTGCAGAATAATCGGTGCAAATGTAAAGTAGACTTGGCTGTAAGTAAATGACAACAGTATTCTCCTGTAGTGCAGCAGTGCTGTTGTTATTACAGTATATTTACCTTAATGGGTTTCCAGCGTCAAGGTCACAACATGTAGTTTTCACCATGTGTTCCTTCCTGAGTCCAAAAGACATTATCATGAGTACAAACAACACACACACAATAAAACAATAAGTGGAGGCAGAATTATTATTATTTACCTTTTTAGACTTTTTACAAATGTTTGTTTTACATTTAATGCAGAGTACCGCCAAGATTGCAACCAAAATGGCTACAACCACTCCAGCTGCAATGCCTGCAGTGCTTGCAGCATTAGAAGAGCCTGAAACACAAAAAGATTCAGTTAATTCATCTTTCTACCAAACAAACTTCCACAAGTGCAATGCCAACTACTGTAATACGAAGCTGTAATGTGTCACAAAAATAAATGAATATAACATTGATTCTATCTATATACATTTCACACAAACCTTTCCAAAGTAAAAGGAGCGCCACCTACTGTAAGTAGATAAAAGATAATGCACTTAACCAGAGATCACAAAATGTAAATAATTTGATTATTCGGTTCTTCGACTGCATTTATACAAGCACATTGTTCATTAACAGCAAGTAATTTTTATTATATTATATGATTATAGAGAGACAGGAAGGCAATCCAGGCACTCCAAAATATTAAAACAAGCGGCAACAAGGAAGGAAATATATTAAGAAAGCTTTTATTGTCGTGGCTAAATCATTTAAAAAGCCAATATGTTTCGACCACTGTAGGTCTTCTTCAAGGCTTATAGTTGCAGTAGTCAGTATATTTTTGTTATCATTGGGCAAAAATTCCATAATAACCTTTCAGCATATTGTAATTCAAGTGTTCTGAGAGAAAACTAGACTTCTGCTCCTCCTCATGGCTCTGTTTTCAGGCTTTAGAACATCTAGCCCGTGACGGGAGACTTTGACCAATCACAGGTCATGTCATTGAGAGAGCATTCCTATTGGCTGTGCTCTGGTCATGTGACCAGAACTTGGCGTTCCTTCAACAGATTTCACAATGGCGGCAGCGTCACAAACTTTCTCATTTTACAGCTAAACCGTGCTACAAGATGATTCTGAGAACATCTGAGGAGAGAAATAGACATCAACGTAACAGAATATTGATTCATATTTGATCAGCGCTGCCTAGTTTGACCGTTTGGTCAGAGTTCAGAGTGATTGACAGCCGGCTCTCATAGATGGCAGACCTCAGATCAGCTCTTACTGCTTGTTTTCCTCCGGTCTGTGAAATCTTGCAGGTGCCGTTAGAAGCACCGGAGGACACAGGAACATGATTTTTTTTCAGGTTACCTGTTTCATGTCCTACTGTCACCATATAGCGACCGTTTTCTGAAAATAACTTTTTTAAATTATATTTGCTCCAATCTCGCCGACTGCTGCTTTAACAACCAAGAAAAGTTGGTTTAAGCCCCAAAAAGTTTCTAAGCCCTGACGAAGAGCTACAGTGGTTGAAACATGTTTGCGTTTTAAACGATTTAGCCACTGTTGGGTGTTATTTTAATATTTTCTCATGTTTGTGTTTTGCAGGTTGTGCAGGAGTGTAAAGTGAACCCTGTCTGGGATTCATGATTTCATGATTTCATGACGCTCCTCAGCAGCTCAGTGAGTAACTGAGAAACTGTTTCCAAACTGTCTGGTTTAATACACGCTCCAAGTATTCACACATACAGATATTACAGATTACAGTTCTTGAAAGTTCCCACCTCCTGCTACCTCACCTTGATGTTTCTCTATCCTCAGAGCAGTGTTGGTTTTGTATGTCTCCTCAGCATCACTGAGCTCACAGCTGTATATCCCCTCTTGATTTGATGTTAAGTCCTGCAGCGTGAGGCTTCCTGACTCAGACACGCTCTTCACATGCTGAGTCCACTCCTCTGAGACTGTGTAGGAGACGTTGGCTCCGGTCTGTTTCAGGATGATGTGACTGTGGTTGAACCTCCAGATGAGACTTGTCAGTGGAGTGTTTGAGGACGTGCAGAGGATCATTGTTTCAGTCTGTGAAACATTGATAGAAGCTGAAATGATACAAAAGAAGAAGTGATCAAATGTTTCTTATCAGTATCTGGAACCAGATTTAATCGGTCTTCTTAGAAACACTTACCGGGTTTAAACAAAGTGGTTCTCTTCTTGTTTGAGCGAGTGCTGACGGTGCAGCTGTAGTCCAGATCAGAAGCTGAAACTATCAGAGAACTACTGATGTTGTAGAGCTGCTGTTCATTCTGCTGGACTGTGGTTTTGTTCTGGGGGGTCACGGTGGATGAAAGGTTGGTGGACCAGGTGAGCTCAGGCTGAGGGAAGATCCCCTCTGAGCTGCAGGTCATCCTGTTTTCTACCTGCTGAATGTCGACTTCACGGACTGGAGCTGCAAAGAAAAGAAAGAAAAGTAATGTGTTGATGTGGGAGACCTGATTATCTTTGATGCTCGTTGCTGTGTTGTACCCTAACATATAAGAATTCCTTCCCTTCTTTGCACTTATTATGCCTCCAGGAGCCTTGGAGCCAGTTCCTAAAGAATCTGGACACTGTATACCATTGTGCTTTACGTTTTATTACTGGCTATGGAAATCTTGTACACCACTGTACTCTCTATGCTGCTGCTAAATGGCTCTGTATGTTCGCAGACTTTCGCATTGGTTGTATCTTATATATAAATTAGGGCTGTCAATCGATATCAAATATTTAATCGCGATAGATCGCATGATTGTCCATAATTAATATGCGATTAATCGCATTATTAAAATGTACCTTAAAGGGAGATTTGTCAAGTATTTAATACTCTTATCAACATGTAAATCAATTAACAACACAAATCAATGACAGGTATTGATCCAGAAACCCTCACAGGTACTGCATTTAGCATAAAACAATATGCTCCAATCATAACATGTCAAACTGCAGCCCAACAGGCAACAACAGCTGTCAGTGTGTCAGTGTGCTGACTTCACTATGACTTGCC
>CAKAOI010047243.1:11358-38096 GCA_916701655.1 Sebastiscus albofasciatus
TATATATATATATATATATATATAATAGCTATGTTAAACAGCATCATTTTTTAACCGAATGCAGTGCAGTAATTATCCAGCATCTGCACTTCAACCTCGCAGGCTGACGTATCAATACAGATCACACACACCGATTGTTTTTTATTACTTTATATTGAGTACAAAGATTAGTTTCTATGCTTATAATGATAATAATAAACCTGTGTGTTTTTTCCATGTTGGCTATCGCTGCTCTTGCTCATTACCTCCGTTCTTCCAAACAATTTCTAGTGTCTTTTTCTGTTCAGAAAGGTCTGATTTGTTTTAGCAACAGGAATACCAAAACAGTCTAGAAAATATAAACCAAAATGTTTAGTAAAGTTCATTTGCACATGCATGAATTTAGAAAAAGTGTGATAGACAAATGGGGGGAAACTACCAATTGACAGACACTTACAGTTAAATTTGTAAGAGAATCATAGCTTTCTCTTTAAGACGTTACTTTCTTCATTTTCTTCACCACAGACAACACCAGCTCCTATTGTGTTTCTTTTTTTTGTTGTTGCCGGCAGCAGAAAACTGTGAGATCAGGTTGACTGTGCAGGTGTGTTTATCTACTGGACGACCTTATTCTCACGGCCTTGAATGACTATCAGGCTCTTCTTCCAGGGAGTGAAACGTTATCAGTCGGATGTCTGTAGCTGAGAGAGCTCAACACACTGCGACACCAGAAAACAAAGTGTACAATTCGACAACACATATCCTGCATTTACTCTGTACAACATGTTCACAAGTCCAAATTACAAACATGCTGTACCTGCTGCTTTAAAAAATGTGTTCTCGGCTCAGTAGGTTTTGTGAAAGTCCAAGTTCAGTGAAGCACTAGCTGTGTACCATGTAGGTTATAAACTACTGTCTAATTAATGTCATATAAGCTACCACATGTTCCCGCAATCTGACTTTTGATTCTCTCAGTTCTGTAAAGCTCTGGAGTGATAACTGGACATTTTAGCTGAATGATTTATTGATATTTTCTTGTATTTGTTGTGTGTTTCTCATACCGTTCACGTTTAGGTCGATGAATGACTCATAGTTGCCGATGATGGTGCTGGTGTAGCACTTGTATCTGCCCTGGTCCTGAACCCCCACCCTTGTCAGCCGGAGCGATGCATTTCCTTTGGAGATCTCGTCATTGAACAGCGCCGTCCTGCCTCTGAAGCGCTGGTCCTGGCGGCTGTACTGGTCTTGGTTGTGGTAGTAGGAGTGGGCCGGATTGTCTCCGGCATGCAGCTTAATCCAGTGGATGACCACTTCATCGCCACGCCGAAAACTGCACGGTAAGATGCAGCTCTCCATGAAAACACAGTCCAAAGCATCTGCAAAAAACATCAGGTGAAGAGGAAGAAGATTAACTTTTTTACCATATAATTCATAATCACAGTAATTACTGATTTTTGTTTGTTTGTTGACAAACATGAGACATGATTGGACAAGACAACGACAGTAGAGATGGAGGAGTCGTTGGTTTCTACTGAAATGTATAGCTGTGTGTCGTCTGCGTAACAAGCGAGAAATATGTTATGTTATTACACGGCTTTGTCGAATACTCGATTCTGATTGGTCAATCACAGCGTTCTACGGTCTGTTAGTTCTTTATAGCTATGTTGCTATGGGTGCAGTTCTGATGTTGACTCTGACTCTGGCGGACCGTATTTGATCAAATTATTGATTTCCTAAGTAAGTAGCCGTGTAAGAAGCAGGATAATGTACAGCTAGCAGGTCATTGTTGTGAAATAAACCCTGACAGACCTTGCATCGCCCTGAAGGATCCCCACTTAATCATCCCTAGCTGTCTTTCACGAGCTAACGATGATTGATTGTCATGTCTCTCAGCCGAGTCACAGCAAGACTCTATGACTCTATAATCATCTAATCGGATACAGTGACCATTGTAACCCGGCATTATTGTCGACAAGATTAAGTTTAAGTCCAATATTCACTCGCCTTTTTATCTCTTTTTTGGTCTCCACCACCTTCTGAGGTCTGTCTCTTTAGCTGCTAAATGCTCCGCTATATTCACCAGCTGGTTTCTAACTGTGTCTCTCTGCTGCCATTTAATCCATGAAACTTTAAAAGCAGAGAAAGCGTTGAAAACAACACATTTAAAAGTCAAAAATCAAAACATTCTTGAAGGATGAGAAGGACGCAGCTAATGCCGACCTCACACCAAACGACTTTTCAGGCATCTTGATGTTCCGATAAAATCAGACCAGTTAAATATTATCGTAAGTTCAATGACGCGAACGTTGTCAACAACCAACAGGAACGCTCTCTGCAGCAGCAAACAGGAAGCAGAAAACGGGTTAGAAAGTAAACATGGAGGAACTGGTGGAGTTGTGGCTTCAGTACTCTTTCAGTACGCTCTCTTTCTTTCTTTCTCTCATATATACGTGTGTGTGTGTGTGTGTGTGTGTGTGTGTGTGTGTGTGTGTGTGTGTGTGTGTGTGTGTGTGTGTGTGTGTGTGTGTGTGTGTGTGTGTTGATTTATATGATTGAAGCCAGCAATCTCCAGCTGAAACATACATTTAGCTCGTACGCTAATAGAAAACATTCCAGTATCTAACTTTGGCTTGCAAGTAGCCCCATCGGGACAGTGGGTGCTCGCTAGCTATAAACAAACTCTCTGGGAATTTCAATGGCTGCAACAATTTCTGCCCACTTCTTTCTCAGCAGTCTTTATTAATTCCAAGCAAGAGCAGAATGTGACATAATCTAAAGGAATCTAATTGGCTTCTTGTGAATAGTGACCCCGCAAAATCCCCTGTGCATAATATCTGCCTGACTAATGTCTGACTAAAAACTCTGAGAGTTAAGACACGTTGTCTTTAGAGGTGAGAGGTCTTCAGTCTTTTAAAAGTCTTTTCAAAGGCCCTGTTCAGACCTGGTATTAACATGCGTCCTCAGTGATCGGATCACAAGTGGACAGCTCTAAGTACGTCTGATCACACCTGGCATTAGAATTCGTCTCCACATGCGTCTCCAGTGACCGACCGCTTGTGATCTGATCTCACTTCCCCGCTCTATATGCAAATAAACACGTAGTAAACACACGGCTAATACAGCAGCCATTTGACGTAATATTATAGGAATGTCAGTAGTAATATCCTACGTATTTGTGAATTCTGGTACATTATATTAACATCAAAATGAAAGGTTATTGTACCGGCGGTCCCCGGGGACCTCCGCGCCACCGGCACCGCTGCTTTTGCCAGACAACAGCCTGTAGGGGTACAGCGCTCCAGAGAGCCGGGAGGACAGAGAACAGGCGGGCGGTCGGCTGTCAACTCCGCGCAAAGCAGCGGAACAAAAACACGGACACATCTCCGACAGTATGATAATAATTCACTTCCTGTTCCCAGTCTGGTAGTCTGTAGATATGTAGCCTATAAACAAGATATATTTTAATAAAATACAGTTGTACCGACAGGATCCAGTCGAGCACAGAGGCCGTTTCCATGCTGACAAGCGCCTGTGTCTGTCAGTCTATTCACCACATATGACCACATTCTTTTAGCAGTGTGTACGCGAATGCGTCGTGGCCACCTCTGAATGTGGTCTGAAAGATCAGATCAAAGCTGTCCACTTGTGATCGGCTCACTGATGACGCATGTTAATACCAGGTGTGAACAGGGCCAAAGTCTACTAGTGTCTGTTAGGCATTAGGTAGGTTGGTAGTGAGAAGTAAAACCTCTCTTTTTGATGATTAAGATTTTATCTTTCAGTAACAAAGAAACATAAAACGAAAGCATTCACCAGGTGTGTAAAGGTAGGAATGTGATCTGGCAGGTTCTACAACACTCAAGACTTAAAACATGATGATCTTAATCTTCTTTCTACTTCACCACAGATTTATTTTATTGTAATCATATGAAAGGGATCAACATGGTCTCTCTGGACTTTGCCACTAGGTTAAAGTTCGAAGCATGACACTGGTAATAAACAATCACAGTTTCCAGTCATTTTAGACACATTGTTTTGTAACCTAAAGCAAAGGAGTTGCTTGCTGTACTTCAGTTAAAGGGTTAATTCACTCATATAAGACATATTTTCTTTAATTAAAGTTTAAATGAAACTGAATTCACCTCCATCGTGTTGAAGTGGCAGCTACAGTTTCATATCTGATTAACGCTGACGAAAACATCGGATGTACCAAGTTAAAGTATTAAGTTTAAACATGTGATATAAGTTTAGACTGAAATAAGATCTCATGGGCTGTGAACACCCTCTCTCACCTGCTTTGTTCAAAGTCAGCAGAAAGGTCAAGACCGCAAAAAACACAACAAACTTTCCCTCCGCCATCCTCCTGGTAAATACTGAACGACAAGAATATAAATCCACAACAGTCACACCAACGTCGAATAACCAGTGTGGCCTGTCTAACACATGACACACCAGCTGACTCAGAGTCCACCCCTAACTTTAGACTGGGAGTAATCAGGAATGTGTGATCGTGTGTGTGTGTGTGTATGTGTGGGGGGTGGGGTATCAGCAGGCTAAAGTCCAAGAGAGATTATACAACAGTAAGATATTAACTCATTTCAAGGCGCCCTTATTTTTGAAAGCTTACTGTTGAACACAATGCTTTCTGCTTTTTGTGTGTATGCTTCTCCCTTTTATCCTGCCGCTCTGTGGTCAATCAGGTACAATTACTTGTTTGACATACTTTATTATATTTGACATGAATCATTTTATTAAAGAAATGCACGTCTGTCTGCTCAGTAAACTCACTTTTCATATTTAAAGCCAAACTTTGCATTTTCTCAATCCTAAATGGAAGTGAACAAACTGAGGAGTTTGCAAAACTTAATTATTGTTTGCCATGTTATGATTTGAGCATGATGTTTTATGCTAAATACAGTACGTGTGTGGGTTTCTGGACAATATCTGTCATTGTTTTGTATTTGCATAAAGCAGCATATTTGTCCACTCTAATGTTGAGAGGATTAAATACTTGAGTCTCCTTTTAAGGTACATTTTGAACGGATAAAAAATGAGTCACTCGAATCACTTCCGTGTAACCTCCTCCAGCAGATGGATTCAATTAGGGAGAATTCTTCTGACATTAACTGATGACTTGTTTATACTGGAGAACAACAACTAGTCACTAACAGCAGGGCATGAGCAGAAGTGAACCCAATGCTGAAGTGTCTTAAACTTCCATTCTCTCTAACAGCCAGCAGGGGGCGACTCCTCTGGTTGCTAAAAGAAGTCTGATTCTATAGAAGTCAATGAGAAAATGAGTATACTTCTCACTTGATTTATTCCCTCAGTAAACATTGTAAACATGAGTTTATGGTCTCAATCTCTAGTTTCAAGTCTTCTTCAATACAGCATGATGTTGATTTAGTAAATTATGGTCTCATTTAGAGTCAAATAGACCTTAAAGCAGGGGACGCTTTAGGGCGGGGCTACCTTGTGATTGACAGGTCACTACCACGGCGTTGTCCGGTCTGGGAGTTGTACCTGTTTTCATCTTAGAACTTTAACCCTTTCACATTGTATTTAGTCGCCTGAACATGCATTTTTCAGCGTACTCTTCTGTCACTTCTGGTTGCAAAAAAACCAAGATGGCGAACTTAAGGCTTCAAAACGGCAGTCCACATACCAATGGGTGACGTCACGGTACGACTTCTTATATACAGTTTATGGTCTGAGCACAGAAGTTCATTTTTGACCTGTTACTTTGACAAAATAATCTTTGCTTACTTGACATGTGGTTGCCGTCTCACATCTGGTAACGGTTTGTGGACGACATTTTCACCATTCACCATTCATTTGGCTCAAAGCTTCAGAAACTAGCTTGTAAATGGACCTTGAGTTGATATTGTTTTGTCAATTCTCAGATAAAAAAGCACATACACAAGCCTTCAGTGATTAGTCTTTTTAATAACATTGCATTAATTATGACACATTTGTGAAAGAGGTCAAGTGTAATTCATGACAGCGTGATGAGTGTTTACTGCAAGGAGTGGCAGTGCAGACGAAGAGACACTCTGTTGTAGTCTGCTGCAGATTAAATATTGACATGCTTTCTTGGCAAATATAAAACGTCATTTCTCCACCTCAAACATAAAAGTTTGTATTGTTCAGTCACAGCCGTGGTTTCACACTCATTCTTATAATCCAGGCATGAAACAATCCCCACCTCCACCTCTTTGAGAAAAGTTCAGTGAAGGTTTAAATGCAGCATGACGGTGCAGGTAGTCCAACAGGAAGTCAGTCTTTTATTTTGATAATCCAGCCTGTGCAGGTGTCCCAAGAGCAGAACGTCGATTCCCTACTAGTGTCCAGAGGTGATAAACCGACATCCTCACCTGGTTTAGTTCACACAGAAGCTCTTTTTTCACAGTCACGAGCTGTATGATGCAGCTTCTTGTTTTCTCGGCCTCCGTGTAGCTTGACTTGATGAAGTTCTTCTAATGCCTCGTTTCCACTTAAATAGTGCCAAGAACTGAGGAACCACAGGAACTAAATCATCCATTTTGTGCATTCCTGTTTCATCTAAAGAACTGTGACAACATAAAACAGTAGAAAAAATGTCTTCTTCCTTGTCCCAGTGCTTGCTTACTGTCTCGATAAAGGCCTCGTCACACCAGCATTTAAAGGTGCTAAATATCCAGAGCATTAATATAGCAGCGAACAACTATTTACTATGTAAAGATATAGAGGAGTAATGTCTACCTGAGCAGAGAATCATCGTTATTGGATTTACTTGTGAAGGCGAAGTAAATCCATGCAAATTTTTGCGTCAAATTCAACCATTTTTGGGCTTTAAAGCTTCGGAGAGAACTATTCTAAGGTATTTGAAGCTTCGCGGCGCAGCGTAGCGGGCTGACATTCTGTCTGTCGGTGCCGGGACGGCGCCACTGCTGCACGACTGTACACACAACAAGCAGCGATATCCGTCTGAGAATAACGAATAATAATTAATGTTGAATGTTGTGGGATTATTCCTTATTTCATGGGCTATTTTGGGGATTTAGACATTATCATTACATAACTAGAATGGCACTCGGAGAGTGCAGACGTCAGGATCGAATGCAGGTATCGATTCGATACTACTTGGTACTTGTTTATTTCGGTCGATACCCAGCATGCTTTCTGGTGTGACCAGGCCTTTGATCTGTACACAAGCAGCAGTCTCAAGGTTTGTTTTTGTGTGCTTCCTGGGTCATTGGAAAAGCACCGCTCTTTCCTAAAGTTGCTTCCTTGGTCGTTCCAGGCTTTTAAATAGTTCCTGGAATAACAGCAGGTTTCTGGCTGCACTGTCAGAGTCCACAAACCCTTCATGGAGACGCTGAAAGTGTTTTTATGCTTTCAGAGTTCACGTTCTACACGTCAGCATATTTATCAGGGTTCCCTCTGAAATCCAGCCAAAAAATAATAAGATACTTTTTTTTTTTTTTTTTTAAATAATCTAGTTCCTCGTCAGTGTGCGTGTTTGTTATGTTAGTACTTTTGTTAGTTTTCGGTGATGTTTTGGCCACGTTGTTGTGTCTGTTTGTTTCTCAGGTTAACGGCGATCCCGTCTGGAGTTCCGATTGTCCGTTGGTGCCTCCTACCGTCAGCGGGCTGCTGTCGTTCTGGTTACCGTCGGCTGCCGAGGCTGTGAGGATGAGAGAAAACGTCACTGGATGAGAGGATGAAGACACAAAGGTAATGTCTCTTGTTCTGTATTTCTCAGTAGTGTTCGGTATTTTAATTAAAGTATCTCATTGCTTACGTTATCTACTTACATCATACTCAATCAGTTGCCATTTTATCCACTTAGCTAATACTATTAAAACGTTTTTGCTCTTCAGCTCTTAAATGCAGTAGAATAATTAAGTTAAATTAATTCATAAGAAGATTAGAGAGCAACACTTTAAGTCCCCCCATATTTAGCATTTCTAAACATTTAATAAATGGTTTATAATAACACACTATGTATAATGTAGTTGTAAGCAGATGTGTTAACGGATATAACTCAATGTACAAATACTGTCCGTTAATAAACATGTTAAATGCCCAACAATCGGTCGGCTCATCAACAGGAAAAATAATCGATACTATCGTTAATGTAATTTTTTATGCAAAAATGTCAGAAAATGCTGTTTTCAGCCTCTCAAATATAGACATTTCTCTGTTTTATGTCATATTAAACTGAATATTTTTTGGGTTTTGGACAAAAGAAGACATTTTAAGACATCACCTTGGACTTTGAGAAACAGGGATGGACATGTTTCACTATTTTCTGACATTTTATAGACCTTTGATTGATAATGAAAGTAATCGTAAAAAGGTATTTCTCAGTAGTGTTGGGTATTTTAATTAAAGTATCTCATTGCTTACATTATCTACTTGCATCGTATTCAGTCAGTTGCCATTTTATTGGGTCCACTTAGCTAAAACTAATGCAGTTTAAAACCTTTTTGCTTAAATTCAGTTGAATAACTAAGTTAAAGTAATTCACAATTAAAAAACAATGATTAGAGAGCAACACTTTACTTTAATTCACCCCCATATTTAGCATTTTTAAACATTTAATAACACATTATAATGTAGTTGTAAGCAGATGTGTTAACAGCTATAACTCAATGTACAAATACGGTCTATTAATAAACACATTAAATGCCATTATGTCTGTTTTTCTGTTTTATATCATATTAAACTGAATATGTCTGGGGTTTTGGACAAAACAAGACATTTAAAGACATCACCTTGGACTTTGAGAAACTGGAATGGACATTTCTTTTACTATTTTCTGACCTTTAATAGACCAAACGATTAATCGATAATGAAAATAATCATAAAAAAGGTATTTCTCAGTAGTGTTCGGTATTTTAATTAAAGTACCTCATTGCTTACGTTATCTTCTTGCATCATACTCAGTCAGTTGCCATTTATAATGCTCAGTTGTTATTTATTTCAGAGAGGTGTTCATTCAACTTTAAGGTCATTTTGGAGGCTGTAGTTTGTGGTGCTGTTGAATCTTTACGGCATTATACGGAGAGGTGTTTCTATTATATTGTCCATCACATAAAGGCTTCAAAATTCACAAGTGGGATATTTATTGATGTATTTTCTGGGTTTTATGTTATTATCTATGAGTTGTAAAGGTGAACTTCTTCTGAGGCAGCAGAGCAAAGACTTCGGCTCCAGCTAGTGTCTCGTTTTGGTGGTGCAAGTGTTCATTTTTTAGAAATAGTTTATGACCGACCTTTGACTGAATGCAGCTCTGTCACCTCCTCGGGGTCGTTTCTGGGCTTTGAGGTGCCTCCTGAGAACAGATTGGAGAGACATAATGATTGTGAGAATGACAGTAATGAACTTTTAAAGCACCTGTACAGCCTCTAAAATGTGATTTAACTCACATAAACAAATCCAAATTCTTAGGAAACCTCTCCCACTTTTTGCTCTAATTTACCTTCTTGATTTTCTTGATTTTCTTGTTTTTTATTCAACCGTCCACTGTTTGCCTCGCCCTCTTTTAAGTGACTGACTACATTTCCTAGAATGCATCTGGATGACCCGGATCTAATTAGTTGTGACCCGGATCCAATTAGTTAAAACTGGTGTGACAGGTGTGGGTGTGTGCTGTTATATTTATATTCCAGTTCTTTTCCTTTTTTTTTTTTTTTTTTTACAGTGTAATGAATACTTTTTAAAAAAAGAGTAGTTTTGTGTGTATAAGATATACTATACTGTATGTACTACATCCACTATGAGACACAGAAGCTTGACTTTACATGTAGTTTTTAATATTTTATGTAGAAACACACACCAGTTTTGGGATCTCAAACAGTCTCAACAGCTAATTTCTGCTATAATTTCTGCTTTTCTTACATAAAATAAGATTTCTGAATGTGTTTTTAGCTGTTGGTTTACTTATAACAAGTATCTTTACTTTAGTAAATTTTGAAGTATTTCTACTTAACTTTTTAATTGTTAATGTAATGTAGAAGCTGCTGTTTATTGTAGGCTAAATTAAATGAACATTTGGGCTTTTTTTTGCCGTATTGACCGTAAAATATCATCTACAAACACCCGAACGATTTAAAACTTCTAGAACATTAAATATCATATAGTGACCTCCATATGAAGTGAAGTGTATCTAACAGAGGGGGATTGTGTTTTGTGTCTTTTTGTGTCAGTCCAGTCAAGCGGTCTTCAGTCTATCATGTAATGTCCACATCTGCTGGAGTCCATCTTTACCTTTCACCTTCAGGTACGCCAGCATGCCGGCCAGCGCGACAACCAGCACCGCGATCACCAGACCGATGATCCACCAGTAGGACGCCTCCTCTGGAGTCCTCCGCTGAGCTGCACACAGGTAACAACAAACACTTTATAAATACACGCTTTAATACACCAAACAGCAAATGTCAAATGTGTACATGCATGTTGTTTTCTTTATATTTTAATTTTAATGCGCATATTTGTATTTAATTTGGTGCTGCAGCTGCTCATAATAAGTACAGCTGATTGTTTTTCTAATTTCTGGTGGCTCTGCATAATTTTATCCCTTTTTGACAAATAGATTTTGCATTAATGTTGACCATCATTTTAACGGGAGGCAGAAACATAATTTTTCATGCACTGGTCAGTTCTGAGATTTTTAGGGTTATTTTACTTTGTTTTCTTTCAGACTAGTAGAAAGAAAACATCCAGAATACGCATTTAGGTGTTTATTATACTACTTTGTCTATTTACGTCTGTAGATTTCTCCTAAATTCATCAAAAGTTACAATTAAATAATGCCTCATTTACATCTTAATGCCAGTAATCAACTGGGGAAGTTTCATGGTGATATCTATTAGTTGATTATTTTACCCTAATCACCTCTAGTGTCTTTTACAATCCATATCTTTAAAGGCTGTGTCCTCAGACTCTGAGCCAGAAATCTCCACTTCAGCAGCATTTACATCCACCAAACTGTCCAGTTTCATTCCTGTCTATATCCTGAAGATTCTTACAGAGGGGTATGTTCATATATCATTCATAGCCTGATTTATACAACATTTTTATCCCTAAAAACATTGCGAAAAACAGTATTTTCTGATTTATGAAGTGATACAAAAAGATATCCTTCTGTAAGAACCTTTTGACTCTAATATGTCAACAAAAAGAAACAGGAATTATCCAATGTTCAGATTTCTGTTCTGGAAATGTATGCAAATTAGCACATATTTCAGTAGATAAAGCATAATTTGCATATTTAAAGATACGATTTCAGAAAACTTGTAATACAAAAAATAATTCTCTTAATGCCCGTAATCAACTGGGGAAGATTCATGGTGATATCTATTAGTTCATTTTTTTCCCTGTTCACCTGTAGTGTCTCCTCTTTTGTTTTGAATGGTTCTTCTTAATCTACCAAACACCTGTTGGTTTAAATAATGTTGCAGGGATCAACTCAGAGGAGACTACTAGTAGTTTATGGAGTTTTTTCTACTCTTAAGACCACCTGTCTATATTTTGATGACAGGCGACCTCTTGTGGTTGTGTGAAGAATGACTGTTGTGTCTCTCAGGAGTCGTTGGGCTTATAAAGCTTCTGGCTTTGACACCAAAACTATGAATTATTTTTGTAAAGCTCATATGGGACGCTTCAGAAAGCTCTATCTATTTTGTAGTTTAGGATTGAGGACTTGTTGACTTGGAGAAATCTGAACATTGTAACCTAGCATAAGGAAGTTTTGCTGCTAAAACATTTATGTATTGAAGTGTTGTGATACACAGACGTGATCAAAAGACATCGAAGAACATGCAGACAGCTGTTTTGAGCTCAGTGCGTTTCCTACTCGCCGCTGATATTTGTCTCTTTTGCTTTGTGTGTGTGTGTGTTTCTGCAGGTATGTGTGTTAGACAGCATTAAAGAGATGGTTAACCTGAATTAAAATTACTTCCTACACTGAATAAATCGTCTATCTGAGCTGGATTATCCTGCATAACCGGGATTTAGGAGATGCTGCTGTTGATTTTTATTTGTATTTAATTTTTCAATATTCTGACCAAATATTGTACCAATATTCTGATTCAAGAGTCAGAAATCTAAGAGACAGACATATCAACCTGGGTAAATAAAAAATAAATTAAGAAAAGATGTTTTTTTCTAATTTGGCTTAGCTGATCCTTTAATAAAAAAATATATTTTTTACAAGGAAGGAGCTTCAAACTGTCTTTTTGTTTGATCACAGGAAGTCTAAAAACATTAGTTATGCTTCTGAAAATGCTGAACGTATACACAAAGTATTTAAAGGGCGTAAATATACAGAACCACCAGTACAGTCCTTCAAAGGATACTTCTGGTGATATTCTATATTTATATTGTCAACAAATGCCACGAAAAGACCAATTTTGTTTGATTAAAAACAACGAGTGTGTTTGTGTTTGTGACCTCACCGGAGGGATCGTCGATGGTGACGTCGGTGCGTTCGGTGTGAGTGTTGTGCGGCACGGAGAACACGCAGGTGTAGCTGCCCGTGTGCTCCGAGTGTTTGGGGTCCATCAGCCGCAGGGAGCCGTCTCCGAACGGGACCCTGAAGCCGTCCAGCTCCACGTGGTTGTCCCAGGGCGGCGAGGAGACGCTGTTCCCCGACTGGCTGTCGTAGGTGAGGATGTGGGAGGGGTCCTCGCCGTTGGAGAAGCTCCAGTGGAGGAAGGGGTTGTTCAGGGAAGGAGGGGCGTAGCAGGGGATGGTCAGGTCTCTCCCTTGAGCTCCTCTTATTTCTAAAATAGAGATTAAAAGGACTATTTATAACTTTCAGAAATGCTTGTTAACAGCGACACCTGTGGACGTTAAGTCAACTAAAGTCAGCGTCCTGTTGCTCGCGCTTGTGCTCGCTCTACATAGACATGAACAAGCATCGCTCAAAACAGTGAGGAGACACACGTCAGCTAAAAGCACAATATCACTCTATATTTCAGCTGCTTGGCAGTAATGTTAGCTGACCAGACCGAGGTCTCTCCATGAATCAATGCTGATCCTAGTGTTGGCTTTGAGGCTGAAGCAGGAAGAGAAATGTTATCGCCTCCGACCGCAGCCGGAGAGAGACACCGGCACCCGGTCGGAGAAGGTAACGTTTCTCTTCCTGCTTCAGCCCCGCTGCAGGAAGAGAAACGTTACCGTCTCCGACCGGGTGACGGTGATAACGTTTCTCTCTGCGGAGCCCCGTCACTTCACAAGACACGGGAAACCTCTGTTGGTCTGGAGGAGCTGCAGCAGTTATTTCTGCACAAACGTCCTCTGAACATTCACTAGATATTCTCAGAGCTGAACTAACTCTTCTGCAGTGTGGAGTGAGCGCGCGTTCACGTCTAGAGGTGGAGCGAGCTGAGCGAGAACGCGCGCGTGAAGATAAGCACGCAGAGGAGGAGAGACTTCAGCCACACACGAGCGCGCATATGTGAGCATGCATGTGTCCCGACCCGGTACATTTATACGCTTAAAAAGTTACAAACAGTCCCTTTTAAATGTTTTTTTTACTTGCAGAGGAGTTTTCAGTATTTATTTGCAGCCCTGCCTGCAGAGTATCATCCTTCAACACCTAAATTCTCATTTATTTTTACCTCTTTCCCTGAGTGAGGCGGTCCAGGTCGGACCCCCGTAAGAAGTCGTGACTTTACAGATGTAGATGAGGTCCGGTTGTCCGTTGAGCCTCTTGAGGCGGCTGTCGACCGTGTACAGCCCGTGTTTGTCGGCCAGCTTGCGCGTGACCGGTCGGAGGTCCTCGAAAGTGGGCGGCTCGGTCTCCCAAGTTACATGGGGGGCCGGGAAGACATCACGGACGATGCACTTCATCTCCTCGTAGCCGCTCAGCCTGGACAGCTCCACAGACAGGCCTCGGATGGGCGCTACACACAAACACACACACAGAAAGACACTCACAGCATGCTGAATGTTTCCCAGCAGCCCCTGATGACAGACTCTAAATGCCAGGGCCCAATATAGCCTGACATCAGTCTCATGCAGATAAGCTTTCTTAACACTATATAACCGTTCTTACAAACACTGTAAATACATTAAGATTTCACTTTCCTTCACTGATTAAAAGCCTTAATGAGACTTTCACTACAGAGCCTCTGAGGGGTTTTATGGTAGAACAAATATTGGCATGGACATCTGTGTGCAGAGAGGCTTAGGAAGTAATTATACACCTGGTATTCAGAATAAAAGCAGGGAATTACTGTATAAAACAGAGTCTTCAGCCGTGCTGACGCCTCTGTGAGACTTTGAGCTTAATATCTTAGTTTAGCATGTTAGCATGCTAACATTTGCACTAAACGCAAAGTACAGCTGAGGCTGATGGGAGTGTCGTTTTGCAGGTATTTGGTCATAAACTAATCTATTTTTTAATAATATTAGGGCTGTCAATTGTTTTAAACTTTTAAATCGTGATTATTTGCAAATTAATCACACATTTTTATCTGTCAAAATGAACCTTGAAGGGAGATTTGAGTATTTAATACTCCTATCAACATGGGAGTGGACAAATCTGCTGCTTTATGTGAACGTATGTATATATTTATTATTGGAAATCAATGAACAACACAAAACAATGACAGATATTGTCCAGAAACCCTCACAGGTACTGCATTTAGCATAAAACAATATGCTCCAATCATAACATGGCAAACTGCAGCCCAACAGGCAACAACAGCTGTCAGTGTGTCAGTGTGCTGACTGGACTATGACTTGCCCCAAACTGCATGTGATGATCATAAAGTGGGCATGTCTGTAAAGGGGAGACTCGTGGGTACCCAGAGAACCCATTTACATTCACTGATCTGGAGGTCAGAGGTCAAGGGACCCCTTTGAAAATGGACATGACAGTTTTTCCTTGACAAAATGTAGCGTAAGTTTGGAGCGTTATTTAACCTCCTTCACTACAAGCTAGTTATGTTATCGCGTTAACTTTGACAGCCCTAAATAAAATATTGATACATTTTTATATCTATATAACACAATGTCTTTGTCTCTGAGGTTAGCGCTGACTGTGATTGATTATTAAAAATGTGTCTACAGAATAAGATAACAGTCATTTCTGCAGGGGGTTTAAAGAAGGGTTAAAGAAGTCCTTGCGTTGTGTGCAGCATGAAATCAGATCGCGGTTGTAATTATTACTCGCTGACTTCTTTATTTAGACAACATGAGTTTGCTTGCACTGTAAACAGACACGAGTTGCTCTCCTGTTGTATTTCTGATAAAGTAGCTGCTAAACCGCACCTGTTACGTCCAGGCTGAAATCTTCAGGGTTACAACTTCTATGTCAGTTGAGACTGCACTTGGATCTCACAGTATGTCATAAATAATGACAGACAGGTAGTAAACAAGGTGTCTTGCACTGTAATATAATGGAGTAATAGTTTCTCTGACCTTGTTCACACCCGTCTGAACAAACTAAGGCCGTCCTCGACCAAAGAAATTCTAAGTCGACTAACACTCATACGATTTTGTCGACTAATCGATTAGTTGATTTAATCGACAGATCTGTAAAACTGAGTTTCTCCAGAAAAGAACACACAAAAGCACCACTTTAAATCTTGTTTACCAGCAAAGTGCTCAAAAGTTTCTTGGAAATGAGTCATTCAGCATGAAAAAAACATAAAAATGACGAATCAACTAAAGAAATCTTAGTCGACTAAGACCGAAACAACCGATTAGTTGACTAATCGACGAAGAGGGGGCAGCCCTAAAACAAACCAAACATCCTTAAAATGCTTTCACATGTAACCTTCTTCATAAACTCACCTTCCACCTTCACGATGACCTTTGCATTGTGTTCGCCCTTCGAGGTGCGAACTTGACACCTGTATGTGCCTCTGTCCCTCAGACCACTCCTCCTGAGGATCAGTGTGGCGTTGCCGCGGGATATCAACTGAGGGAAAACGGAGACGCGGTCGGAGAGCTGCTCGCTCTTCAAGTGCTCTTCGCTGCTTTCCTCGCTGCTGTCGTCGCCCTCCTCTTCCTCATCCTCCCGCTTGAACTTGTACACCTCCACGTCCTGTCTGAACCACTCGATGATCTCCTTGTTGCCCGGCGGGAAGCTGCAGGGCAGCAAACACTCCTCCGAGACGAAGCACGTCACGGTGACGTCTGAAACAAGACGAGGTGAGTCCAGGTGAGATACTGGGATGTTAGAGATTTATGTTATCATCAAGTTACAGCTTAAATGTGTGTTTTTAGTGTTGTGACTGTCGTAGTTTAGTAACATGAACGACGAATGTCTCTTCCTGTCATCACACTTTATCATGGTGATGGCGGTGGCTGCCATTACCATAGAAACTGGACCGGTTTCCCCGCTTTAACCAGTTGGTAATCCAGCTTTGGTGTTAGTTAGGCACACATTGTACAAGGAAGCATCAAACTCCTTTACACAGATTTCCGAGCACGAGAAACTGCTGCCTATCAAATATCAACATCACTCTGCTGATACCTGGAGACTCTGTCAGACTGCAATCTGAACCAACTGAAGGAAACAATCCAACAAGCAGCTCAAGGAGGAAACCTCTGTTATCATCGTTTACAGGACACTGAGCTCACCTGGGGCCGGTCCAAACCGACTTAAATAGTCCTGGTAAAATAGTTAGCTAAAAAAAGTGATGGATAAACATTTGAAATATTTTGCTAAAAGTCTGTAAAAGAATGTATATTTAAAATGTATTTGGTATATTGTGATTATTTCTTGTGAAATGTAATTATTCATTTATATGTAATTTAACTTTGGCAATAATGTAACCTGAACATTCATGCCAATAAAGCTTATTTGAATTTGAATTTGAACAAAAGTAATGGATAAACAGTTGAAATAGTTAGCTACAAATTAGCTAAAAGTAATGTTGAAATAAACAGTTAAACAGTTGAAATAGTTCGCTAAATGTTAGCTTAAAGTAATGGATAAACAGTTGAAATAGTTTGTTAAAAGTTATGTATAAAAATGTGGTTTAATTAGACTAGTCTAACCTGACGATCTAATAACAGTCTAAGACCAAGACTAGCCTTAAACTAAAGATTGTGCAACTGTTCACCCTCAACTTCCCTTTATTGCTACACATCCCGGGTGGCGGTGGGCAGCGATGAATAGTCTTCAGTGACGCATGTTTCACACGGAACAGGAAATCATCTTCCCACATTTTTTAGGTTTTACCTTCCTTGTGACATCACAAGAAGCATTAACCAGAAAACAGATGATAGGAATATTACCAAAACCCCAACAGCAGAATGTTGACGTACCCAATGGCAGTATTGGCTAATTGGCTTGTGTGAAACGTACTGAATCATTTCCGTCGAGTACAAACATGATCTGATTGATGAGCTGTTTGACGCAGCAATAACGTCAGTGGTTGGAGCCTCAAAGGGCATCGATAAATGAACAAAAACAACATAAATCTAAATGGAAATGACTTATTTTTCATTAATTCATGGGCAAATATTAATGATGTTGAAGGTTGAGCTGGCTAGGTCAAGGACAAGACTGGCAATATTGTTTTTTTTGTTTTCCTTATTGTCAACAAATACCTTGAACAACCATCCGTCTCGTTGCTTTTTTGACCACCGTACCTTCCCTGTGATGAGTTATTCCCCACCACTGGAAGTGTTTTTCAGTGGCTAGTATGAACGACTACAGCAAGTAAAACCTGTTTCCGTGTTTTGTATAGGAACGGGACTATCGTTTAAGACAGTGTGAACCCATTTCTTAAGCATGTTTGAGCAATTGTGGCTACACCCCAAAAGTTATGTCATAGTAGGTGTTTTCCACCGGGTAAGAAAGCATCCGGCAAGACAGAAGTACGAGTATTTAATTGCATTATGAGGCAACAGCTTGGAATCCATATTTACTTCCTGTTAGCTGATGTCATTCACAACAGGAAACAAACTTGGACCCATTTGAAACTGTGAAATGGTCTATAATTCATAGTCAACCCATTATTATTATTATAACGGCAAGAACTCAACGTCTTTTTCCCCGCGTCCTGTAGCGACGTGTCTCAGACCAGAAACTGTTTTAAGCGGGGTTCCCGTGGGGTCTTAAGAAGTCTTAAAAAGTCTAAAATCCAATAACCTGAATTTTAGGCCTTAAAATGTCTTAAATACAATTTTGGCAGGTCTTAAAAAATCATTAATGTTACTTTCATTTAAAGGGACTATTTGTAACTTTCAGAAATGCGGCCGTGAAATCAACGAAAGTCAGCGTCGGGCTCGCACTTGCTCGCTCTAAATATACCTGAAGGAGCATCGTTCAATCAGTGAGGCGACACACGTCAGCTAAAAGCACAATATCACTCTATATTTCAGCTGCTTGGCAGTAGTGTTAGCTGACCAGACCAAGGTCTCTCCATGAATATGATTTAGATCTGATCCTAGTGTTGGCTTTTCCTGCCTCAGCGCAGACTGAGACAGCGGGGCTCTGCAGCGTGTCTTCCTGCTCTCTCCGCTCGCAGCCGGAAAAAGCAGGAAGACACCGGCACCCGGTCGGTAACGAGACGATAACGTTACTCTCTGCGGAGCCCCGTTACTTCACAAGACACGGGAAACCTCTGCTGGTCTGGAGGAGCTGCAGCAGTTATTTCTGACCAAACGTCCACTGAACATTCACTAGATATTCTCAGAGCTAAACTAACTCTTCTGCAGTGTGGAGTGAGCAGCATGCACGTCTAGAGGTGGAGCGAGACAGCGAGAAGGCTCACGCTGTCTGAGTGAAGGCAGGCAGGCAGAGGAGGAGAGTGCAGCGGCCACACGCGATTGCGCATATGCGGGCGCGCATGCGTCCCGACCCGGTACATTTATACGCTTACAAAGTTACAAACAGTCCCTTTAATAAATGAAATGCATTATCTTGCTTTTAAATGTTTCGTTTTTTGAACGTTTGATAAAACGGAACCAAAAGGAAATAGCTGGAGCAATTGGAGCACACTCATTTCACGTGCAGTCAAGGGGGAGCGGTGTGCTTGTTAGTGGAGAAACCTCGCGGAAAGTGAAAAGCTGAGTAACGTCGCCGACATTGCTTTCGTCAAACCTAAAGTCCGAGTGCTAAAACCGGGTAAAAAAAATGGGTGAACGGTGAATTTAGTTTGCGGTTGAAGTTGGTGCCTGGAAACGTAATTGCAGCTCGCTGCACCCTCCGCAAGAAAACTTGGAAACTTGGAACATTGGGCATCATGTCTTTGGAGTCGCATGCCAAGCATTAGTTCAGAAATTAAAACCAGCAACAGTGCATGTTTATCCAGGTTTATAAGCTACTTTTTGTCTGCCGTTTTTTTAAGTAATTCCATTCCTTTTTTTTCTATTTATTTATAGTTAGCATTTTATTTATTTATTTATTTATTTGGTTATAAAACTGAAAACCTGGAACAAAGACTGGGAAAACTGCTGGAAGGAATGTGTTTCAGTGAATAAATTAATTTACTTTGCAAGTAATTCCAAGTACATTCTTGCCAGTATGGACGTGAAGTAGGTCTTACATTGCATTCATAGTAAAAAGTCTTAAATTTGACTTGTTGAAACCTACAGATACCCCGTTAAGGTTCAACATCTTCATACATATAACTCCTAGAGCCATGAATTTTGATATCGGCACAGAGAAGACACTGTACAACAGATCCAAATGATTGAAAGGCACGAGCAGATATCATTTTTTTCATTACTGGCCCTTGAAAATGGAAAAAAAGTGGCCCCCAGGCAGTATATATGTACACATGGATGTTTCTGTATTTCCTGTGAAAAAATACAATGTTTGATTGAAAAAGCTCCATCTGATTTGACATCATGATCATAACAATAATGCACTTTTTAAGGTAAAACACCTACTTTGACATCACTAATTGGGGTCTTTTTGATGCCACAAATAAGATGCTGAATTAACTCAACCACTGAGATTATTCCTGGAGAAAATGGTCAGATTCCCACTTCATAACTCGCTCACTTCAGCCGTCCGTCCTCCTGTTTCTCTGAGGTTCTTTCAGGACGATGGTTGGAAAACGTTTAAGCCAAAACTGGAATCAGATCAGCATTTGTTTGTGTTTGTACTGCACGCGTGTTTGCATGAGTCCGTGACAGTTACTGGCACAACAGGAGGGATTACTTGTTGCTTTATGACCGAGTGCTTCTTTCAGCACCTTCCTCTCTTGTTATGACTGACGTTGCCTGCTCATGCTCACACAGCTGTTCCTCTCATTCTTCTCGTAAATCACGGCTCAGTAATGACTCAGACTTCTGACACACACCTGCACAATAATGCAACAAAGCAGTCGACCGGTTCACCTGCCTGACATGCCGGAGTGATGGTAGTTCGCTCCTGTCACTTCAGCAACGTGACATTTCGTGCCCTTGGGAGGAAGCCTTTGTGCTTTTAACAAACTGGTGAGTAAACACACACATTTCTTCAGGGTAGCCAACAAACTGTGAAACATTAACTTCACAAATGCCGTTATTTAAAAGAATAAACACTGTCGGACCCAGCCACGTACTTTCACTGATAAATAAGCAGATGCGTACTGCCAAATGAGATTAAAAAAGCGATAGCACAATCTTGATAACTTTGCAGCCCACGAACAAAAACACTCTCTCAACACTGTTTTCAGAGCCGACAGGATCAAAAGACATGTCAGGTATTAAAGCTGATGGTTGTCCTGGTAATGAAGTCGACTCAGTGGGGATATTATTCTCATATTTAGTGATAGAGATGAAGTGAAAAGCAGACGTTTCTGTGCTGCTACTAGTGGTGGATTGAACTGTAAACTGTATTAAAGAGAAGTCTGTGTTTCTGCAGCTCTTTGGTGACAAACAGAGGTCAGTCAAAGGTCATACATGACTGCTGTAAAGTCATTTTAAAGCCTCGGTCTCCCCTCCTCCAACATCTGACAAATGTGCCCGCTTCGCGCAGAGATGTGGTTTGAGCTTTCTTTTGTCTCTCACTTTTCACATAAACAACCGAGTGCGACGCTATGAATGTCTTCCAGGAGAGGCCGCGGAGCTCCGTGGCGTGGCGTGAACAGTTCAGTTGATTTACCGGGGCGGCGAAAGGACGCGGGCAGTGCTTCTCTGGAAATCGCGGCGCTTCTGCAGCCCACGTAAAGCCGGTGTTAGAAAGTGACGCCAAGGTGTCAAGTATGTGACGAGCTGGGAAAAGAACGCGATAACCTTTTCCACCAAATCTGTTCGATAAATGTTCGGTCATTTCCTTGATTTAAGTGTCTCTAAACTTTCCTTATGTAGTGCATGATAAATACATGCTTTAGATTCAATTGTAAAACTGTTCCAAATCTCAGGAATCGAAGAATAACTGTGGATAAAGAAAGAGGGAAGGGGGCTGTCCAATGCAGACTATAGTATAGTATGCTAAACATGTGCACGTATACAGACACACAGAACGGCAGCTAATCTGGATTCAAGCTTGCAGCTCTTCCTTCCTCAGGACACAGCCTTTTCTGTGTTCTTCATGCCATTAAGTGCATTTCTTTCTGTTCCAGATGTCAGCAGTGAAGTTAATTTGTTACCTTATGTCTGAGGAATGATGGTCAGAACTATAAATATAAGACCAGACAGACTTTTCCTTGAGGTCCGGCTGTTTCACAGCTGTTTCACAGCTGTTTCACAGCTGTTTCACTGCTGTGGTGGAAGAATATTTCATACCTGACGACAGGAAAAAGTTTGAAAAAGCCATCTTGAGTAATCTGAGGCAGTTCTCAGATTGTGGAAAGAAAAAAAATCCCATAATTTTGCAACTTTGAGATGATATTGTATTTTCTTTCTGAGTATCGGGTTGTGAATAGAAACCCTTTTAATCCTTGTGAACATTGTCCTGCTTTCAGATCAGTTGAGGCTGCTGGACAAAGAGGCGTTTGTGTCTTACCTGGCGTTTTGTCCTGTGTGGCAAAGCCGATCCAGAGGAGGAAACAGGCCCAGGTGTGTATCGCTGACATGATTCCCTTTCAGCTACACGCATGTATGACTCGACAGAAACAGGTCTTCAGTCCATACTTCTTCCACTGCGGCGATAATCAGGCGAGGGTTTCCACTTTTTTTTTCCCCTTCCGGCAGGTTTTTCCTTGGATCTCTCTGGGTGGTTTGGCATCACAGAAAAAGCATAATTAGAGTCACATTCCTGATGAAATGGACACAGGAACATATTGAGAGTAAAACGTGACAGAACATGTGCAGCATTCTGAGGAGAATTCAGGTTTGATCCTCTGATGAGCGGCGAGGATTTCCATCACCACAAAAAATAAAAGTGAGATTTGCAGCTGAAGCCCTGCACTCTTTCATCCACCACAAACTCTTTTCTTCTCCGTTATTCCTCTGTTATCACTTATCCTCTGTATCGAGCCCTTCTTTTTATCTCTCAAGTGGTTTGATAAGCGAAAAGGAAGAGTTGTTCATGCACAATAAATTCCTCTCGCGTTATCGCTACGCTATCTTAACTCTCCTAAACAAACACGGGTGAACTTGGTACTGTGCATCAAAGAGTGTGAGTGTTGAAATGTGACGACGGTAATAAAGCGGTCAATCTTAAAGGTTTAAGGTTGAAACACAGAAAGTGAGTTTCATGGCGGTGACGTTGAGCTGGGAGGTGAGCCGGGCGTGCGGCCGCCGACATTGTCTTCATGTGTTTACGTTGGATCCTTCCTGCATTAGAGCTGAAGACAATTCCCTCTTTAAGTGTTATACAGTACAGGAGAAGCACATCAGCTCAGATTTACTGCTCATGGCCTTCCGTTGGCTGGAGAAGAAGGGCAGCACTTGGATTTTTTCCAAATGTTTCTCCTTGGTAACGGAGCGAAAGTGCAGCAACGGTTGAGCAAGTGTGCACTAAATGACGACATGACTTTTGACTTCGCTTGTGTCGTGCAACAAAACAATTTTATCTCAAAGAGCTGACGGAAGACTTTTGTCTCTTGGAACAAAAACCTTTAGACTGCTCTGCGGAACGTTTCGGGTGGCCGTATCGCTGCAAATTCTGCAGAATTCTGCAAAAAAAAGTCAACTTTTCAAGGTCAAATGAGGTTAAGTGAGGCACTTTGAGCCGTTATGATAAGTTATCTTTATAAAACTGTCACTATATCCTGACCATAGTGCATTAGATGGATAATCTGTGAAAAAAAATCCTGTTCCTCTGCCTCCTCCTACTTCTCCTGATGGCATTTGCAAGTTTCTACCGCACCTGAATCTAAGCAACCAATCACAGCCGAGCAGTCTCTGGGTAGCTCGTGATCTTGTGAACAATTAAACGGTCAAACTAGCTGTAAAATGAAAAAGTTTGTGACCCGGCAGCCAAACGGTGCATATGATGCCAGTATCTTCAAACCTAAAAATCACGAGTTGTGTAAATATGTTAAAGAAATTAGTGACGTTAAAACGGATTTGCGCTATTATGCCGTTAACTCGGACAGCCGTAATAAAAATAACTTCTTTTAAATCATATTTGCTCCAAGTTACCAGTTTTAAACCCAATGTGCTAAATTAAAATGCATACAGCAACAAGTAACGTGCAGAATACAGTATAATAAAGTCTATATGTGTTTGCAGGGACTCACTACGCTCACTGTGCTGCCTCTGAAACATACATTTTTAACACCTTACCTGTCAAAGTTAACACGATAATAACATAATATATACATACATTGCATAAAGCAGCATATTTGCCCTCTCCCATGTTGATAAGAGTATTAAATACTTGATAAATCTCCCTTTAAGGTACATTTTGAACTGATAGAAAAATGTGTGATTAATCGCGATTAAATATTTGAATCAATTGACAGCCTTATTAATAACACACTTTTTAATTATTAAACTCTACTGACCTCATTAGTCCCAGATTATTTCAAACTCAGTGAGCTTTACATTAAACTGGTTACAGTACATTTAATAAAACACATCTCTAAATCACATTAATGATTAGAGTTATTAACACGCTGACGTTCACCTCAGGTGCCCTCGCATCTTATCTCAAATACTTCCACTCTGCTGCCTCGAAAAACGTTTAACTTAACAGCTTATCTTGTATTAATAACACATTTATTAGCATTATTAAGACTTTAACAGTAACTATTTGACTTCAGGAGCTGTCTCTAAAATAAACAGTAACAAGTTATAATTCTGTATCAGTCAGTTTTTACTCTCGTCATGTCAAACATGAGACAAGACGATGCAATTTATCAAAAAATAACAAAATAATTACATGTACATTATTTTAAAACACATACAGTATATTTATGTGCAAATATTCTAATGAATTGTTCACTCAGTAGCAGAAACGAGACAATAAATGCTTCAAGCTTGAAGTTTATCCTGGTAAACGGTCTTTTTTTCCTCATGGTTTTTGTATGTGAACAACCAGCTCAGTCTCCAAATAAATGTTTATATCATTAAACAAAGAGTTTCTAGTAAAAAGCCACAACAAAACACAATTATGCCAATTTTCTATATCATATAATAACAGTTTTATTCCAGTTATTGACCTCCGTGCACTCTGAGTTCATCTCAAATAGTTTTCTTGAAGCAGCTTTAATCACTGATTCAAGTCTACTGTCTAGCCAGCTGATTGTTTTTATGAATGAAAAGCAGCTTTAGAGCTTCATCACAGCACTGAAAAGGCTCTTCTGAACGTTATAAATGACCTTTAAGCTGCTGGCTCAGAGATATAATCAGTTTGGATTCTTATCTGCTCCTACAAGTGTCCTTAATTGGTGCCCTTAATAACAACAACATTATCTTTAGTAGTAGTTTCCTGTAAAAACGAAAACACTGCATGTATGAAAGAAATGACAGGTAGTACTTACAGGAGCTTCAAGTAAAACTTTCTCTTTCTTTACAGACTCGGTGTATCACACGGAGAACTGTAATCAGTGCCAGCTGTCAGTGACGTGCCGGGAAATAATAATGAAAGCTGAGAAAGCACTCACAGTGACTCTGCTGGAGCTCCGGCTCAGAAGAAGTCCGGGAGAAAAGAGGAAGAGGAGCCGAGCCTGTTGCCTCCTGAGGCTGAGTGAGTGTTAGCTTGACTGGATCAACAGGTTATTTAGAGAATAGGCAGCAGTGCAGAGAGAGTAAGGTCGCCCCACACACAGACACACACCCTCTCTGAATGGGTGGAGTTTGGTTATGATTGGCAAACACACACACACACATATAAACAAACACACATACGACCCTCCGTAGGAGTCAGTGTTTCCTCTGCAGCTCCATCAAATGTCAGTGGGGTTTGCTTTCAAAGTGCAGAGCTGTTTTAGAGTGTGCTGTGTACCGTGTGATATGTGCTGCAGGTCAACAGCCAAAACTTTAACACCTGCTGACACCAAACGCACACACACACACACACACACACACACACACACACACACACACACACACACACACACACACACACACACACACACAGGAAAATACTGGCTCAATTTCATCTGTTTACTTTTCAAATCACATGTACACACTAAAAAAAGATGGGTTTTTATCTACCTGAACGTGTGTGTTGAGTCTGCTGGGTCATTTTATTGGGTTATTTCCACGGTGCAGCCTAGCCGCTGGGTCATTCTCAGTCCTCCTCTCTTCCACTGCTTCCTTGTGGTCCCTACCCAGCGGCTGGGTCACTTTAACCCAGCTTATACCAGGTACTCTAAGCGTCTTTTGTCAACCAGCTGTCTTTTTTGACTCCTCTCCTACAGCAGTATCCGCTTTTTTTTCTTTGTAGAAACAAGAAATACCAGTCTGTGGTCTGATAGGCTCTGTTCAGACCTGGTATTAACATGCGTCCTTAGTGATCGGATCACAAGTGGTATTGTGAACTAGGGATAGAACGGTTCAGGTAAAAAATCCAAACCGTTGGGTTCGCTAGCCACGGTTCGGGTCGTGTATGAATTGTTCGGTTCATGTGAAATAAGTTATGAGGCCGATTGTGTATTTCTTTCATGTAGAGTTTGGCTACTGTTTATTGTCACACTAGAAATCAAGGCCTATTGAAGGAGGCTGGGACACGGGCGGACATGGGTCTTCAGGTACGGGGTTTAACACATGCACAGCGTAACTGAAGCTGCGGTCGTGCGTTGCTATTGGCTCAAATTTGGGAAAAGGAAACATGAAAATAATAATAATCCATTTATGAGGTAAAATATAAACCAATATGTGGGTTGAATGATCAATCCACCTTGTTGCTGGGTTAAATTATCTCAGCGTGTAGTTAGAACAATAGTTATCCAGCAGTGTAGTTAAAAACTACCCAAATGTGGTTGTTTTCAACCCGGCGTTTCTTACTCTGTAGGAGCTGGATCAAATGAGGTCAAAATGACTCATCAGGAGACGTGGCATGTTTTCTTTTTAGTCATCTTTACTTCGTTATTAGTCATCGTTTGGTCGAGTTCCGATGAAGAAGAAGAAACCTTTATTTGTTTATTTGTAAAGGGTTACAGTAAGTGCCTCGGGTTAAAGACAGACACCTACAGTACGGGAGAGCGTTTTAAAAGACAACGTTACAGACAGAAACATATTTTCACACATTTTTTATCTGTTCAGAATGAACCTTAAAGGGAGATTTATCAAGTATTTAATCTTCTTATCACCATGGGAGTGGACAAATATGCTGCTTTATGCAAATGTATGTATATATATATTATTGTAAATCAACTATCAACACAAATCAATGACAGATATTGATCCAGAAACCCTCACAGGTTCTGCATTTAGCATAAAACAATATGCTCCAATCAGAACATGGCAAACTGCAGCCC